>WUQG02358575.1:0-18299 GCA_011317285.2 Androctonus mauritanicus | reverse complement strand
TGTTGCTCGCTAAAAGTGCTTAGTTTTGTTCTTGGTAATATCGGATTTGAGCGAGCTGTATCACTATATATATTTTACATTTCAAGAGTCAGTAAATTTGAATATAACAAGTAGTTTTAGAAATAACTAAAATTGCCTACTTTCTGAGTATGTCATTTATTTTTCATTTAGTTAGCATCTGAAAATTCATTGACTTTTTGTGTCCAGTTTTAACATTGATTTAATGAACGTAGATATTTCAATGGTGTCACCATTGTGACATCACTCATAGTTATACCATCATGACATCACAAATTACTGATAATGACCTTATCTATTGTTACTTTGTGATGATGTCGCATCAGTGTGAGTCTGGTGCCATTGAGATACATATTGTTGATAGGTAAGCCATATGTTGCTCCTATACTGTTATATACTTAGCACCATGTATTGTCAAAAATATAAAATAAAATGTTGATAAAAAGTAAATGTAATTCTACAGGATTAAATTATATGGCATCGAGGTGACCATTAATGGTAACACATGACTTCAAAATATGCTAATTAGTCCAAAAGTTATTAGTGGGAGATACACAGACAGACATTAGCCCTATCTTATAAGCCTCCATTTTCTTTGGAAAACAAGCTAAAAATGTAGTGCAGATTGAATCTCCTGGAAATAAGGTAAAGAAAGAGTATTTTCAGGAAAAAGAATTTTGTTTTTGCTTAATCTGAAATTATTATTAAAATGTTTCTGAATTGATTTAATAATAATTCTTTTGACTTTTATTTGAGTATTTTAAACACACTTAAAAAAAGTCAACATTATTCAAGAGAAAAATCAAACATTTATTACATTCCATTAATATGATTTAAAAATAATTTACAGGTACTCCTCATTTAACAATGTATCTGTTTAATGACTGCTCAAACTTACATCTGAGCTTACAACTTTTTTAAAGAAAAATTTGGTTTTTGCCCATATACATTTCTTATGACTTCTTCATTCATAGTTCCAAAAATCTGATGAAGAAATATACTTTATGCATAATTAAGATATAAATGTCTTTACAGCCATGAAAACTTAACTGAGTAACTTGAAATTCTAAATATATACGAACAAGTTACTCGCTTACTGATCAATTCATTCTATGACCAATGGAACTCAATTGTTAAGTAAGAAATACCTGTATTAGTATTATTAATGTATAAAAGTACAATAAAACAAAATCTAAACTAGCTTACAGGATCTTAAAATAAAATTAAAGATGCAGGAGTGCTTTCAGGCTGGACTGCACCTCTTCAGCTGCACAGAGAAAGTCCAGCCCAAAAGTGCTCCTGCATCTTTAATTTTATTTTAAGATCTTGTAAACTAATTTAGATTTTTTTTTTATTTTAATTTGGGACCTAGTTATCAGTTTGGTTTAAAAGTACAATAACTGTATTGAAAAAATATGAATGTATCTTCATTTATTAATAAATTTCATTATTATACATTTAACATATTTTCAAGAATAATGAAAAGTTATTTTGTCACTTTTCTTGTAGATTTTCAGTTTTTATTTTTTTAATCATCCTTAAAAATGATCAATAAAATTAATCCATCTTCCAAAAAATTTAGTTTATTCTTTGAAAATTCCCATTCTATATATAAAATCCAATAAATTTAATACAGGCAGTCCCTTATATTTATATAGATAGATCATTCAGTGAAATATTGCATAAGTCAAAATATATGTATGTCAGAGCATACATTATACAGTATACAGTGCGTCACAATAATGTAACACTAAAAATAATTATATTATAGAATAAGCACAGAAATCATAATAAATCAGTTGCTTACCATCAAGGAGGAGCTGGATTCAGTTCAGAGTCCCATATCCAGGTTTTCTGGAGGATTTGGTTTCAGTCACAGTTTGTTATTTAAAAACAATCTTACATAAGTTGAGAATTGTTTATATATGATATTTAATTTTTAATATGATATATAGAAATATAATATACAAATATTTCTTGCACTATGTGATTAATTGGTTCTGAAAAATCACTCATGTTAAATGTAATTAAATTATGTAAGTTGACTTTTGCATAGTTAAAATAAAGTTTGTTCCAAAATTAAAAATAACTATCTAAAATTTAGAGAAAATACATTATTTTATTTTTTCTTCAGTTAGTACATTAACATTGTAATTAATTTCGTTTTTCTTTATATATTTTAATTTTATTTACCGTAATTCGTTATGTGAAAAATACTTTCTTGGGAACTGGAAATAATGAAAAATTTTTAAAAATTTCTTTTGACATTTTCTGAAAATATACAGATAGTTCTTCACTTATAGCTGATTTTGGTTTGATCCTTGCTGTCATAAATCTAATTGGTCAGAAGTTAGAGATTCTTAAAATTTATGGATTTCTCATTGTTAATGTTGACTAGGATACTATACATTATCTTAATTAACATAATGAATATAAAACTATAAGAACCAGACACAAAAAAGGATGCTTTCCATATATCAGATTTATTGGTTTGTGATTTATTAATGCAATGATGATGGATCCATGGAAATGGTTCCATGATCACTGATCACAAAATATACTGATTGTCACACAGAATTGAAATTGCATTTGTACATTGATTGTTATGTCATTGTCATCAGTATGAATAGTCATAAATCAAGATGGTTATAAATTAAAAATATGAATATATAAGCAGCAGTTTAACTTCCATAAATTAGACTTTATGTAAAAAATTTTGGCATGCAAAAATATTTAAAAAATAATTTTTAGTACTGAACTATATAATAAATTATATAATTTTAAATATGATAATATCACAATGATGGTTATGACACTGCTATAATATGAATTAATGATACTCTTAATAGCTAATTCTCAATAATAAAAGTATTTTATGTCATTACAAATAACTTTATTATTGTAAATGCACATTCCATTTTGATAGTTATATTGTATCTCCAACAATGTAAATAAGTTATATTTGTAGAGAATAAATTTACCATAATAAATATATATATATAATGTTGCAAGAATGCAAATCTTATATAATTCAGTAAAGTTCTATAAGTATGTCTACATTAACACTTCAATAAAAAATATTCAATAAAAACATATTGTTTTGGAGTGAACTCTTCCATATCCAATGCAAATGAATTTTTGTCATTACTGATTTGAAATGATAAATCCATTCAGTAAGCAGTGATTACTTGTAGTGCAATGATTACATATAGTTTTGGGAATAGTGAAATTCAACAGAAATGATAATCAGAAAATATGAAATGAAGTAGTAAAGAAAAACTTTTATAAAGAAAAAAATATTGATTAATAAAAAATATCAGTGATTGTTTTTAGCTTTGATATCATAATTTTTATTTTTGAAAATAAATTTAAAATTTTTTTTGTAATTGTTGTTTCTAAAAAATAATGCCTTCTATAAAAATATTAATTATATATAAAAAATTTTTATATGCAAGATTGTATCAGTCAAATTTGTAGGTTATTCTTTGCTATTTGCAGCAGTTAAAAATATTTTTTATTTATACTTTAATATCAATAAAGTATATCAGTATCAATTTAATAAATTTTTCAAAATATTTTTCTAAAATCAAATTGAAAAATGAAATTATATTTGAGAAATACAGTTCTTTTGCCAAAATGTATGACAAAACAATAGTATAAACAAAATTTCCTAATAATAAAGAGTAAATGAATATTTTAAAGAAAATATACTCTTGTCTTTGTGGTTGTTAATCTTTAATTTTTAGTATATTGTAAAATTTAGTCATTGAAAACAATAAGCAGGCCCATATTTAAATCTTTCTTAACTATGAACAAATCAATATTGGCAGAACTTGTCTAATACTTTTTCTTACAAGTTAATACAGGTATCCCTCCTATAACATGGTTTTGCTCTAGTATGATTTGGAAATTGTAAAAACTCTCATTTAACATGATATTTCTACAACACGGTTTTTTACTAACACATTTAGAAAATTACATTTACACTCCTATAACACAAAACATTTTCATTAATTCTTGTAAATTTACATTATAGACATACAATTCACACACAAAATGCAATCATTGAGAAGTACATTGTTAAAATTAGTCACAAATGCAATGTTGTTAGTTTACTGTGAAAAGGATGATATGCAATCTATTCTCAATTTCCATTTGAAATTGAATTAGTTGAATTAATTTTGTAATTAAGTTAACTGTCAACCATTGAGTATTTTGTGTTCCAAACATTCAGTTCTTAGATAAAAAGTAAGTTTTTATTATTCAATAGACGAATTTGAAATAGAAAAAACTTTTTTAATTCATAAATTTTTTTGGGTATGTATTAAGGAATGATTGTTTTGTAGCAGGTTAGATACAAAAACTTTAAATACAGAAAAAGTTCAGAAAGTGAAGTTGATATTGTAAAAAAGAAAAAACATTCTCATTTTTAATGAACAGTGTTAAGGAAGATATAATTATTAAATGAATGTTATACAGACTGAATATTTTTTTTTCTTTTTGTTTTACATATATTGTTTTTTTAGGGTCTTATATATATATATATATATATATTTTCTTTCTTTATGTTTCATGTTACTAATAAGAAACTTAATTTTTATTAAGATTATGTGGAATTAAAGAAAGTTATTTGTTTTTAATTGATTTTGGAACATAACTCTTCTTTTTATATTTGCTCCAAGTCTCATATAAGTTTCACAAAATATGGTGTTTTTTAGGAACCTATCTACTGTGTTATACAAGGAATGCTTGTACTTTATTTGCCATCATGTATGGAAAACATAAATTTTCAATTCTAAGAAGCTTTTTCTGGTTTATAATTTTTATATTTATTGACAGATGAAAAATGCCATATCTATATTAAAATAGTCTAGAATTATTGTTTAAAATTAAATTAATTTTGTTGCATTTAATATAAACCAATTTAAATTTTGATAAATATTAAAAGATGATACAATAAATTGCTAGCTATAGAAATTCTGAACTACCTGGACATTTGGCCAACAGACATTTCACTGATGGACATTTGTCTGAATGAATATTGAGCCAACAGGCATTTTGCTGAATGGACATATAGCATTTTAAATAAAAGTATTGAGGTGGGCTACATGGATAGCCAAACATGTTTTTGAATAAACAAGTTATCTTCTTATTTGGTTTATTGTTTACTTTAATTTATTACTTAAAGTAAGAAGCATTTCAACATAGCTTTTTTTGATTTTATTGTTATTATTTCTTCCTTTTTGAAGAAATAAAAATAACAAAATTAAAAAGAAAGAATAAATAAAAATATTTTTATTTATTATTTGTCATTTTTATTTATATTTGAATGATCAGTTGGAAGAAGAAAATAAATACTGAAAATTGAGTTTTTGCTGGAATCAAGTCATGAAAGAATATAGAGATCTACAGAATGAAATAAAGCAGTAAAAATCCATTCATAAAGCCTTGAAAAATAGATTTAAAGTTTCCATTAGTTGGAAGAAGGAAATAAATCTTTGATTTATTTCCTCCTTCCAACAGAATTTATTGATGGCATTGTTAACATGAGATTTGTTCTTCAAAAATCAAAAATTATTGAATGAAATAATCCTTTCTATAGAAATTACATACACAGAAAAAATACCCATAACATAAATGAAAAGTTCATAAACAAAAAAAATTCAAGATGATCACATACATATCTACAGAGAGAGATATCTATGAGGTCTTACTTACCTGGCTTATTACAAATGCAACTGATGGCAATGAATAACTTTTATTCTCAAGGATGTTTTTTCCATTGTTAAATTTCGGAGCATATTTTTGGGGCCAAATGATTATGATGTCCTTTTATTCTTGTGAATTTTTAAACTTCTGAAAGTTCTATTTTGTTTTTTATTCAATGGCTCATGGCATTATGTGTTTAACATTTGTGAATAAAATTTGAAGGTTTTTATTGATGTTTTTCTTTATTTTTTCAGTCATTTTTTTCAAGCAGTTGAAAGAAAGAAACAAATTCACAGGCTTTCTTGAATTTTATGTGCCAGAGTACAATATTTAGAAACTCTTTGAACACTGAAAAGTGATCAGAGTAACATTCTGAATGTATAGTAAAAAAGTTATTTTGGTTGAATTAAAAATGCCTAAGTTTTACAGTTTCTTTTAATTTGAAAAGCAAGTTTTTGGAATTATTTCCTTCTTTCAACTATCAATTCATTTGTAATATAATTGCCTTCTTATCTAATTTTGATCATATGTGATAGAAATTGTATAGCATCCTGTCATAATAGTCCAAAAATAATATAAATTTGAGGGGAGCTTCTATGATACATGATAAAATTTGAAGTTTTCAAGTGAGCATTTCTGACACTATCATTAAACCTAATTCCTATAGTATAACCAGTGCCGGATTTACTATTAAGCTAAATAAACTAAATCTTGGGGCCTCAGCTTTCAAGGAGCCTCTAAACTTTTAAGAAAAAAATTGAATAGAGAAAAATTTTTTATGCTACACTGACAAAAAACACCTCTAGCAATCAAAGGTTGCCAAGATGGCAACCTTTGATGGCTGTTGGTTTTCATAGCCTATTTACTTCTTTAATCATTTGCAACCAGAAATTTTGATCATTTACTAATGATAGAATCTACGATTTTAATCACTATTCGGCATTTTTAGATTTGCTTCCTTTTCAATAAATATAATGTTTATGTTAAACGTTATATTTGTTGAAAATAATGTTTAACATAATATTTTATATTATATTTTGTTTAATTTATATTGTACACATCTTAAAGTTAAATAACTTAATAAAAACTTTGCTATGTATTAATAACTGTGTAAATAAATATATGTGTCTTTTTTATACAATTAAAAAAAATTGGGGATGAGGCCTCAATTTTTTTTAGTTTAGGGCCTAAAGATTTATAAATCTGGCCCTGAGTACAACATGGCAAGACATTCCAGATAGAATTGTCTCTCTTCAATTTATCATGTGATCAAAACCAGACAGGATGCTCCCTTTCAAATTTTATCATTTATTACAAACACCCATTCAAATTTATCATTTTTTTGCATTGCAATATGATATACAATTTCTATCATGTATGATTAGAAATCAGATAGATACTGTTAGATCATTTGTTTTATAAAGTAAATATATTGCAAAGAATAAATAAAAATAACAAAAAATGGCAAATAATAAATAAAAATAAAAAAGGAAGAAATAAAAATAACAAAATTAAGTCATATATCCATTTTGCTAATTGTCCATTTGGCAAAATGTTTGCTGGCTCAATATCTGTTTAATCAAATGTCCATTGGTGAATCTGTCAGCCATCTATTCAGCCATGAAATTCTGATTATTTTTTTATTGTTTTTTTATATAGTTTTATATGAAATTTTAATTTCTTAATTTTTAGGAAAATGAGTCATTAAATTTACAAAGATCAGAAACAGCATTATAGCAGGAACATCAAACACAAGTTCAATTAACCAACATTAAAAGCAATTTTATAGTAGTGCTTTTGATTTTATTAAATCCTCCTCCAGTACATTCCAAATTTTAAAACATATAGATAGATTCCTTCTTTGGATTTAATAAAATTGCATTAAAAACAACCTTATAAATCCTTTTATAAAGTTGCTTTTAATGTTGTTAATTGCACGTGTGTTTGATGTTCCTGCCATAGTGCTGTTTCTGATCTTTGCATGTCTGTTTGGCAATGTAAATTGGAGAAATGATGTCATTAAATTTAGTTTTATAATTTTTTTATAGGTGAAATGCTTGCTTCTGGAGATGATGGTAAGAAGTTTAAATATATTTTTAAAGTTATTGTTACTTTCATGTAATTAGTGGAAATAATTTATAACAATTCTTTTTTAAATGTTTTTTTATAATAAAACCAGAAGCCAATATAATATTATGGAAACAACAGAAAGATGATGTTTTCAATCACTTAGAAGAAACAAATCAAGATAAAGAACATTGGTCAGCTTTAAAAATTTTAAGGTAATTATTTATTATATGATACTATTCTAAAAAGTGTAATTTGTATTCTATAAATGGTATGCAAAAATTTTGATAATTTGTTGTACAATTTTACTATATATATAGAATTGTTACAACAAATCACAGAAATTTATAGGAACCACTAGTATTATGCTTTTGTTAATATAGCAGATTTTTGTTAAGTTTAGATTTACCAATATTGAAGATAATATAAAGAAATATTTGTATATTTTATGATAAGCAAATAAAATGTTTCTGAACTGTTAATATATATTTAGCTTATTTACTTGCTTTTCCTCTCACTCTATAGATTTGATTAATCTTTTTTTATTTATTTAACTTATTATTCATAAAAATTCAAACTACATACACTGCCAATAATATATGATTGATTATCACAAGTATAGCAAGCACTATGGCAGGAAATTGTAAATAACATATGCATAAACTATTTAGAAGGAGCTCTTTCAATTATTTATTATAATCAATAAATATAATTAAAATCACAATAATAAATAATAATTATTGTGATTTTAAACCATTTATATATATTAGTTGTTTATGTTATGTGTACAGTATTTTACATTTCTATATATTTGATTTCAGGTATATTTTGTATAAAGATTTCCATTTACAATATCAAATGGTACCATGGTTACTAAGTCATGTTATTATTTAATTTTTGTTCTATATGTGGAAGCTGATGATGATTATAATAAATAATTGAAAGTGCTCCTTCTAAATAGTTTGTGCATACATTATTTACAATTTCCTGCCATAGTGTTTGCTATACTTGTGATACTTATTATTCATTTTATCTTCACTATATTTATACAGTAGAGTCCCGAAAACTTGGCCTAATGTGGACTGAAGGGTGGCCGAATCTGTGAAAATGCCGGGTTATCGGGAATTGGGTTAAAAAAAAGAATAAGTACGAGTGTTTTCTCAGAAAATACAGTACTGTACTTGTATGTATTGATTGCTTGAGAATACAACAGAGAATAAACTGCCCAAATATCCTTAAAGTACGTACTTTATGGTTGAGTCTGGCTAGATTAGATAGGGTAAGTTGGGTTAGGTTAGTTAAGCCGCAATGTTGCGAACTTAACAAAAGTCTAACATTGCTAGATCTGAAGATTAAAAACTACTAAAACAAGAATTGAACGAGTATTGAACATATTACGTTTTAGTAAAACTACTGTTCAATGCGAATAGAAATATTCACAAACTTTTATGGTACATACAAAACTAATAATGTTTTCTGTGATTTTTATATATGAAAATAAATAAGAAGCGTATTTTTAAGATTTATATCCTGCAGATAATTAAAAGTAGCCCAAAAAGTAATGTGTTGCCCAGTTTGAAATTTTTGTTGCGAGAGTACTTAAAAAATCTCCCAATCCGCTACTTGTAACCCAATCTGGCAACCTTGTGCCAGACACGTGGTGGAGGAGTGAGGATGTGACACAAGAAAAAGGAATGCAGGAAGAGGGCGACACATGCACACGGGCAATGACGTTGAATGGGTCTGCCCGTGGGGTTTTTTCACCCTGCCAGGGTGTGGCCGAGTTATCGAGTGCCAAGTTTCTGGGACTCTACTGTATTAAAAAAATATGTTATATTGCATATATTGCAATATAAAATAACATTGAAACTTTATCGGACTTACATGGGGCAACTGAGAATCAGATTATCATGATATAATCTGGTGACCAATCACAAAATTTACTGATGATTCATATTTACAACAGTAATATAATCTTAAATCAAGGATTACCTGTACATTATAAAAGTGTAGTTCTTGCACATGAATACGAGAGTAATTAGTGAATATTTCACTGAATTTATTGTTTAATAATTTATCTTGTCTTTAATATAATATTAAAATCAAACACTTATGAATATTCTTTATTTAAATTATTAAAAATAATGAAAATAATATATTGATTAACTTTTATCAATTATTTTAATGAGAATTGCATTAAACATAAATTTAAAATTTACAGAGGCCATTTAGATGATGTTTGTGATTTAAGTTGGTCAGCAAATAGCAATTTTTTAATATCAGGTTCAGTGGACAATACTGCTATTTTATGGGATATTCAGAAAGGTATGAATTTTCCTTAAAAGTATTTAAATATAGTGATTTATAATAATAAGTTAACCATTTAAACACAAATGCCAGTTTTCAGGTTGCCAAAATTTTGAATTTGTAAATAATCATATGCTGATATTCATTCAGCTCATAATAACTATTTCAATAACAACTGAAAAGTATTTTTAAATAATTATATTGCATCATCAAAACATTTAATAGCAACATAGATTCTTGATTAAAAAATTGAAAAAGTTATGATAAAACTAGTTTGATTTTTCCATCTTCAAGAATGTCTATTTCGTATAAAATTCGTTATTCTCTTTTATTTTTCCTAGTGATTTGATGTCATATTATTTTCTCTGGATTTATATAAATTATTAAATTAGTTTTAATATTTGCAGAGAAGAAATAAATATAAAAAAATGTCTGTTTGTTTAGTTTGTCATATGATCCTAATAATGACATCTAGCATTAGTTTCTCCAGAAAAAGTCTTTTTTAATAATAACATAAGTAAAATAGAAATACATATATATTTTGCTTTCAAATAAATAAATTTAATCTTTTATTTCTCAAATTTGGGGAATTTGCTCATATTCTAAATATAAAACATCAATGTATACAGATGCAAATATTATAATGGATTCCATGAACCAATTTTTGCTAAATATCTTCATTAAATATTTATTTATATAATTGAATATATTCAATTATATGAAAATGCAGCTTTGTATAATACCAAATACACAATCAGTTTGAGTTTTGTTCACATTCACTCATTTATCATATGATTAGACTAATCTTGTTTGCCTGCCATATTTTTTGACTTTATATCTGATACTTTTACCATCTATAGGAATAAATTAGAATTTTGGGAATTAATTATTCAATACTATTTTATCTAATGCACACACCTCCTCATAATTTGTGACTTTGTCTAAAACAGTTCATCATTTATTGTAAAACCACTATAAATTTCAAAAATGAATGATTGGAAATTTTGAATTTTTTATTTCAGATTATAAAATATTTATGGACTGCTGAATATATATTATTATTTCTATAATCATTTCTAATAATAATGAATGCTATTTAATCAAAAATTATCAATTTTGATCAAACTTTCCAAATTTGACTTACCCTAACAATTTTGGTTTCTCACAAATTATTCACACTGATAATTGAATTTTTAGCAACAAAAACAAAAACATTACAAATAGCTCTATATTCCAAGGTTTTATTACTACATGGTAAATTGTTAGATGTTAAGAAATTTCTAATGACTAGAGTTAGTCAAATTGTTTTGATATTAAAGGAATTTAATAAATTGTATATATGAATTAATTGTAAATAACTTTACAGGGTTGCTAATTTGTCTTATCTAAAAAAAAAAAAGTCCCTTTTTTCTGCAATGTCTCCAAAAAGTTATTTCTTAGTCTCTAAAAGCTGTTCTTTGCATAAAATTGTTTAAAATAATTGAAAATGCTGAAAAATAGTTTGATAGGATTATGAATAAATTTTTTTCATAAATTACATGTTTGCAAATGTGTAATAATGTTTTTATTCCAGCTTATGAGAAATGCCAGTGGAAATCAAAAATTAATTGTAATTTAATTATGATTTCATTTTTGATTTATATTTAATTAAATACAAATATTCCCAAACTTTCATAAAAAATTTGAAAACTTTTTATGCATGTTTTAATTTTTTCATATATAATTTTTTATGCATGAAAAAAATTTGAAAAATTTTTTCTTTGAGTTATAATGCATGAATATTTATGTATTTGTAAGCTACAAGTCTAAATATAGTGGTTTACAACATTTAAAATTTCATGTTACATGATTTATTTATATTTTATATATTGTTTGTTGATCTTAAATATCATATTATTGATGTGATATTGTTCCATTTGGTGTTGTCTCCCTTTCATTAAGAAATATGACACCATAATGTAGTATTGGTGCATATTAAATATAGGAGCTAGTAGTCATAGTAGTCCACTACAGTAGAACTCTGTTTATATGTCTTTGAAGGGGTTGATAAAAATTATGTACAAGTGAAATTAACATTAAAATGAAACTTTTTATTTTAACTTTAAATGCTGAAAAAATACATTAAAACTTAAAATTAAAAATTTTAATTAATGATGATTATGAAAGAGAAGTCAGAGTCAGTAAAAGACTGGTGGGATAAGTTTTGGTTTTACTTTATATTCATTTTACTTTCTATTTCATAAGCTAATGTAGTGTATAGTATAACAAACTGTTCCTTTGTTGAAAAAGTTTGGCAAAGATTTCTTGGATTTTATGTATAAGTGTGAGAAAATGACTCTGGGGTAATAAAAATAATAGCGTACAAATGCGAAAACATATAAATGGAAAACATGCAAATGGGTTTTCAGTATGATTTTATATGCAAAATCAAGAGAGTGTACAAGTGCAAAAAACAGAAGTGAGGAATGTATTAACAGGGTTCTACTGTAGTTCCAATAGTTTTTGCTTGAGAATTTTTAAAAACTATTTTTCCAATTTCTGAAAAATTTGAATTACATAAAAACCTTCAATTCCAATTATTTACAATATGTTGTTAGGAATTTTGCAAGTTTATGCATATATTACTTCACACAAAATAGTATGCTGGCTTCACCTAAAAAAGATTGGTAAGTTGTAATGTATTGAAGGAAATTCTTTTACAAAAAGAATTATCTTGTTTTGTTTTCACATGAAGAAAAAGAATAAAACATTCTTTTCCTTCATGTGATGGTATATCTGTATATGTGATACAAGCAAAAATATATGTTTCCAACTAAAAATGTTATATTTCAGCATTTTCTTTTTCTTGTGGAAAAGTAACATGTTTGGTTAACAAAGCTCTGGCTTCTTACTTTAGAAGTCAATTACTGAATGATATGATTGATGTCCATTGCAGATAGTAATTTTCCTTTGTCAAGATTTCTTATGCTGGGATCTAATGGTCTGCATGTCAATCAAAAATTAAAAAGATTTGTAAATAACAAACTATCCTCATTAATAAAAAACTCATTGACCTCAGAACATGAAATAATCATATTTTGCATAATTCCTTCTTAAAAAATATTGAAGAATTGGGAAAAGTGCTTCAAGTTTTATAACAGCAGTATACAATTATTTTGATAAATGGCCATCATCATTGAGAAGATTTTAAAGCAATTCAAGTAAAGGAAAAATTATTTAGTCATTGATTCATTAAACATATCAGTTCTTGTTTTGGTAGTTAACTATAATGTCTGCAGTTGAGAAAACTATGGAACAAATGGAAATTTTTGAAGAATATTTTCTTCATTTTGGACTGCTTATGATCTCAAATGGCAAAGAACTGTAATTTCTAAAAAAATTGTGAAATTTTTTAAAAGCCCAATTTGAGCTGAATTAAATATTCATAATATCAATTGCTTGAATTTTTACTTATTTTACCTACCTGTTTCAATATAACAAATCTCTCATTCATTTGCTTCATACAGAATTAAAAACATTAGCTGAAACTCTGAATATGCCAAACTTGTATAAAAAAAAAAACAAAAAAAAATGATGATCACTGATTGTCCACTAATATATTTGAGAGAGATAATCTCTTTCCTATCAAAAAAATAGTCATCAGTCATGAAATCAAGATCAAATTACAAAAGATAAATTATCTTTACTAATAGTAATCTTAATTAACAATGCACTTATCCAATATGTAAAAATCTCAATTTTATTTGAATTTTGTTTTACAGATTTTTTTAAAAAGAATATTTTTGTTTTTTATTGAAAGTTTGAACTCATCATGTGAGAATTGGAAAGGAAATTCTGCAAAAATGTTTTGTAATTAATAAGAGTTTGTTGTTACAGTTTAAGTACTTTCAATCAAAAGAACTGCTTTCTTCCAAATGTAAAACTGATATAGTCTAAATCAGTGTTTCTCAAACTTATTTCTATGAATACCCCCATAGTGTATACAAAATTTACCAATGTCCCTCCATCTTAATATTCTGCAAATATGAAGAAGAAATATAAAAAAGTAAAAATCAGTATTATCGATTAATATATAATTATTATTGTATATTTTTTATAAAGATGGCTAATTATTTATTTGTCAAATACTAACATTAATAGAAAAATATATATTTTTCTATTAATTAGTCATTTAAAACATTTAATTTAATTTGAAATGAATGTAATCAATGAGAAGGATGCAGTTGATGCTATGATATTAAATGATCAAAATCAGATTCAGTATTTGTAAGTTGCAGTTATAAATCTCTGCATTTTAAGATATCCAAATGATTTCTTTGCTTTGTCAAGAGCTGACATAACCACTAAAACCATGCTCTACTAAATAGAAGTTGGAAATGTGATGATTAATTTTTTACTATGCATAAAAAAAGGATATTTGTCAGCTATTTTTTTTCTCTGCAACAAAATTTCTTGATGAGAATTTTTAAATTTTAGTTTCAATTCAATATTATCTTGTAATTCAATTTCCTCTTTGATAAAACATTTTGTAACACAATCATGATTTAAAAATGGATTTATTATCTAATCATAAACATCCAAATCAGGTAAATCTCTGAATCTCGCAATGCAACACGAGCAAACACAACAACTGAATCATCCCAGCTGCACACATTCACATAACTCACAATACCTCTTAAGGCCCACTTGCTATTTGGCACTCCTCCTAATGACCCAATTGCCCCACAGGGGGTGATATCACCCACTTTGAGAAACATTGGTCTAAGTCATCAGAAATCTTTCACTTGATGTTTCAGTTGACATACTGATGAATGAATGGGCATTGCTTCAAAATAGAAAAAGAAACTGACAGAAAAAAATTATTGGGAAACAGAAGAATTGATTTGTATTGGAAAAAATTTTTTGAGTTGAAAATTACTTAGGAGAATTAAAATATAGAAATGCAGCAAAGATAGTAAAAACTGTACTAGCACCATCGTATGGGAATGCTGATTTGGGAAAATGGATTTTCCTGTTCTGCTCAAAATTTAAAGGATTTAAGGTTGTCAATGAAAGAATTTACTTTGAATCCAAAACAAACATGCAAGAGTGTTCTTAAAGTTTATAACAATAAGCCAGTGCCTCTTCCTATTATAAAAGAATTACTGGTTATGAATATGGATAGCCATAGCTAATAATTCTTTCATAATAGGTTTATTCTAAGATATGGTGTATCTAGAAACAGAAAGGAAAATGAAGGATTAAAAATTAAAAATCCATGCTGACAAAAATGAAGAGGCAAAAGAATTAGCAAAAAAATTGAATTAGAGTTAAAAAAAATTTCAGCAGAAAATAGAGCAAAACTAAAAACCTTTGAAAAATAAACAAGAAATAACAAAAAAAAGCAGCAGAAAGTATGTTCATATAGTAAATGAACATCTTGTATAGACAACAAACTTAAAAATTTTACTTAAATTTTAGCATTATGTATAGATACAGTATAAAAAGAAGTGAGTGAGAAGCAGGAAGAAATTTATCAGTTGCAAATCTTGATAGACAAAAGACTATGCAAAATTATTTCAAATTTGAAACTAAAGAATAAGAAAGCTTCGGTGACAAATCTAACATAATATATTGTTTTATTTATGTTACTGTATTTTTTAAAAATCATTAAAAATTTCAGTGTAGATATATTTAAAATTATAACTACTTAAGTATTACTTTTTCTAATTATAAACAAATGTTTTGATTTGTTTTTATTAAGAATTAGTTCATTAATAAATTTTTAAATTAAGCATGTTTTCTATCTGTTACAACTTCACTTAATTTTTTAGCATTAAAGAAGTATATATTAGTTTAAGTTTATATTAGTGCTAATGTGGATGAAAGAATTACTGGGTATAGCTTATGTGGCTATGGAAAGTACAATATATATAACAATTATTTTTCTTTGGTCTTTATTTAGTCTTTTTTTGGATTGAGAAAAGTTCCTACCTTTTAGAAATGAAATGCTAATGACCCTGCTTTGATAAGCTCTTTTTGTTATGTAAATTTAAGGAACTAAAAACATTAAATAATTTTTAATTCCTTTCAATTAGGTAAAAATATAGGATTATTAACAGATCCTAAAGGTTTTGTACAAGGAGTTACTTGGGATCCTCTTAATCAACATGTTGCTACAATAAGTTCAGATAGGTAAGCAGAAAATTTAAATTTAACATAACTATTTCTTATAAATTTTTAAGTAAAATTGCTGCTACTCATAATGTTTCAAATGAATGTTAATTTTATCTTGAACAGTCACAATTTTATATCATCATCACATAAAAAACTTTAAATAAGTAGATAAATATTTTATTTAATAAAAAAAATGCTCTAAAGTTTGAATGTTTTGAGATGTTTGGTTCATGAGATATATTATGGAAGACAGATATAGCTATTTAATATTAAAACTGTTTTTGTAAAACTGGCTAAAATATATTTTTAATTTGATATTATGATAAAATTTTTCTATAAATTTCAAATTTTAGTAATTCAGTTTTAAAAAAGAATAATAAAATTAATAACAAGACTAAAACTTAATGTATTTAAAGAATAAGTTTATGAAATTATTATTATAGTTCTAATAATTAGTGTCTTTTAATAAATTATTATATATACGTCTTTTTATTAGTGTATTAGAAAGTATGTGAAATCTGTACAAGCAGAGACTTTAACATCTTTACTATCATATAAGTTGCAACATCCTGCCTAAAAATTAAGGATGTTACACTCAAAAATGCATCACTAGACTTTAAGATTAACTTTGGTCCTACAAAAAAATTCATTTTCCTCTTAATTGAAATTGTCAATATTTCAACATGAAATTCCAGTTCACCATACTACTACTATAAGCAACTTAATCAACATTTTATTAAAATATTTATGCATTCAATTTTATTTGATTTCTGAACTTAGCAAAACCTGGAGATACAAAAATATAAAAAAAAAAACTTACTTTATAGATAACAAAGACAAAATAATACTTAGTGGTCATTGGGAAGTTGAACTTGTCTTAATCTTCACTAAGAATAGTAATCAAAATATAACCAATTATAATTGAAGTGACATACTGACATTATATATAGGTTAATGATAAATTTTCTTTTTTAAATTTTAAATATTTGACAGAGAAAATGAATGTATAAAAACACAGTAAATTTTCAATATTCACAGATTCCATATTCTTGTAATCGACTACTAACACATAAAGCAAAGGATGAAAATATTGGGAAAAAAGTTCTCAGGAACCTAATTCTATATTTTCCCATAAACATAAAATGGTTCAATATTTGCAAAGAATTTATAGAACATGAATAATGAGAATCAACTGTATTTTGATTAAAATTAACCTAAATGAAAGGATATTCGAAAATGCTATACAAGACATTATGAATATACCCAGATCCCACTTTGTGTTAGAGATTCATTCTTCAAAAATTTGGCACTGACTGAAATGACACAAATTGGAATAATCATTTCCATAGGAAACCATTAAAATATGGAAGATAGAGAACTGGCATTATGAATTATTTTCAAGAAATAGAAAATTGCAAAAGGCATTTGCATTATGTATACCTACTTCATACTTGGAACAAAAACAGAACAATAGAGCATGTTGCTACTAAAAGAAGAGTTTTCACCATGTAGATGTAGGTAAAGGGAGGCATTACACAGCCCTAGCATTGTGACCCACCAATGGTCTATTGTTCATCCCCAACAGGATCATCTCATAAGAAGTCTCATCTTAATAATGAAAGACGGTATCTTCAATGAGACTATAAAAAGATCTGGTGCAGGAAAATGCAACCTAAGAAGATTATACCTTAGCCCTGAAAAGGCCACACATTCACAAAAAAAGTGAAGAAGAGTTTCATCCTCATCCTGACATCATCTACAAGTGGTGCTATTAATAATCCTAACTTCATTTTTATGCAGTAAAAGCAAGTTTTTAGTTCTCTGTACAAAAGAACCTAAATTGAGAGCTTTCATCTGCCTAAGTCCAGAAGTAGACCTCTAGTAAATGAGGTGCTGAGCATTTAGGCAGGTTGTCAACCAGTCCTTGACAACCTGCCCAAATGCATCAGATCTGATGCTCAGGTCCTCTCCATAAAGGGACTGAGAGCAATGAGGTTGCTGATGGGCTTGCCAAGGAAGGGGCTTTTTGCCCCTTCTTTGGC
>WUQG02358465.1:0-18301 GCA_011317285.2 Androctonus mauritanicus | reverse complement strand
CACACACACAAACACACACACAAACACACACACAAACACACACACACACACACACACACACACACAAACACACGCACACGTGTTATGCCCAAAAACTGAAATCGCCATAATGACTGAAAAAAATAGCTACAATACATTGTAGCCAGTTCTAAATGGCCAAATTCCGATGCACAACATTATTTTGCTTCATGACCATCATGAGGTGACCACAACACATTGTGGGCAATTCTGCCAAAACTGATACATGTTCTGAGCATTTGAAATGACTACAGACCATTCTGAAACAGATTAGGGCATGTGTTTATAGTAGTATGTAGTACATTTGTAGTAGTATGTTAAGGAAAGCATCAGACTCTCCTCTGGATCCCAAGAAGATTTCATCATGTGCCACTGCACACGTTACTGTAACACCAATAAGTGCAAGTGTTGATATCAAAACATTTTGTGCAATTCAAAATGTCATAGTATAAATGAACAGTATCTGTAGCATTAAAAATAAACAGAAAAAAATGTTTATGGGAAGGGCTTTTCAAATGATGTCTTTTTACAAAATTAATTTATAATTTAATTTTTAATATAACAAAAGAATGAGAAACAATTCTTTTCTCATTTATCTAGAACCTTCTTGAGTTTAATTATATAAATTTATTAGGATGTTGTTTGTTATTGAATCTTCCTTTTTAATCAGTTAATACATTTTTAAGAACTGAATTTATAAGAGTTTATTTAATTATTCCTAGTTTTTACTTATTTTTGTTAATTATTCTTAGTTTAGTTAATTATTCCTAATTGTAGAAAATAAGATAATATGAGCAGAAAAAATAAGCAATTTTATTACTTAAATTTAGCCTTAACTGCATATGCAGAAGCAACAATTTTTGTGTTATTCTTGGAACTATGTAAAATGGAAATAATGTATGATATTCTAAAACTTCCTGCATTGAATTCCAAGAAGTCCAGATTATATAAAGAAACCAATTGAAAGTCTAGATTATATAAATTATAAAAATGCTACTATGTTAATCCATTTTCAGGAATCAAATATTAAAAGCTAAGCCTTTGATTAAGATGTAAATCTTAGCTGATAAACTACCTGAAAACAAGCATTTTATAAATGTTTTAATAAAATTTATGTTCTTTATTAGATATTAAAAAATATGAAAATCTTTACCTACAATGCATTGTTGCCAGTTCAAAACAACTTAATCCAATTCTAGATTGCATTTGTGTTGAAATCTTAAAATTTTTAAGAAAAAATTTTACTTTTCAAAAGACTTTTTGTGATCATAATAATCAATTACTTAGGAGATTAATCACATTGCCAATGTCTTGGTAGTCTAACTGGTAAGGCGTCGGGATGGTAACCCGAAGTTCCTGGTTCGATTCCAGGCTGAGGCAAATTTTTAATTTTGGGAAAATTAGTCAAAATTCTAGTTTAATTATTAAATAATAGATGGCGCCACCATAGCCCAAATTTAAATAAATAATTATTAATTCGATAGATAGTGGCACTGTAGTATGAAATTAAAATATTAATCATTAATTGGCAGTTATTGCAAAATTTGACCACTAGGGGAGTTTGTGCTGTTTGGATTATTTAGATTATTTGGACTTTTTGTGAATTAAAAAATAAAAATATTGTAAAAATACACATAATTGAAGTCCATGTCCAAATATCCAAAAAGTCACTCCTTATTCATGAATTAATTGCCATTGAAGATACACTGCCAAATGGTCAAAATTCTATTACCAGTAGTGGAATTCTGCTATTACTAGTAACATGGAATATTCTACTAAAACACATGCTCTGATCTATTTCAGAATGGTCTGTGTCTTTTCAAAATGCTCAGAACGTGTGTTGGTTTTGGCAAAGTTGCCTACAATGCGTTGTGGTTACTTCACAATGGTCATGTAGTGAAATAATGTTGAGCATCGAAGTTTGATCATTTGGAACTGGCCACAATACATTGTGGCTGTTTTTTTTGGTTGTTGTGTGATTTTGGTATTTGGGTGTGACATATATATATATTTTTTTTTATTTAAATGCTGAAACATTATCCTTATGAATTCTGTTCATTCAGATAGATGTATATTTTTTTATTATTGTTTGAAAAATCAAACATTTAAAAAATTACTTCTGTTTTTATTTAAACAAACATAGTTTGAAATTTCATGAAAATTTTATGATTAATTCAATGTCAGATCACAGATTATAATATTTTAAGATTATTTTTATTAATTTTACTATACATATGTAATGTAAAAACTATTTTATATTTCTGTTAAATTTTTTAATATATTTTATAATTTTCTTGTTTCATTAAAAAATGAAAAATCGTCATTAAAAAGTAGATAAGTTATATTCTATATAAACGGAATAAGAAAATATTATATAATTTATAATATTATATAAATATATAACATTAATATTATATATAAATATTAATATTATATTATTTATTATATAAAATAATATAATATATATTGTTTTATATAATAAATGAAAATAAATTTTATTTTGTTATTTACAAATTTAACCCAAATTTTTGCTTGTTAGATAATCAATGTTCTACTTATAACTTATTCTATGGATTTCATTGACATTTGAAATTTATATTAACTTTATAGTAAACAGAGACTATATTAACTTTTTAAATAATTTTTATAAATATTTATTTTACCTTGAGGAATTTGAAAAACTGCAATAGTAAATCCTGCAACTATATCACTTAAAATATATTGTTTAAATGGATAATTAGGTAACCAGTTGATTACTGGAAATAGGGAAACAAAGCATGGAATAGGATTAAATCTACAGCATTTGGCAATCTATGTAAAAATAGAAATAAAAACAAATTACTTATATTCAATACAAAAACAAATTTTTAAATTAAAAATTCTATTATATTTTCATATCACATTATTATATCTATACTAACATAATAAATTTTAACATATTTAAAATAATAATATATAGTCTAGTAATTGTGCTATTATATATTAACCATATAAAACAATTGCTTATACGATGTTTAAAATAAATAAATAGTAGTGTTGTGTCTGCTCGTTAGTGCTAAGGAAAATAAGTAACTGATATAAAACAATATTTTATTGCCGATATTTTTTCTTTTATTCTAATAATTGAATTAATTTCATCTTTAGTTTGAATTCATTATCTAATTTTTCTGTATTATTATTAAAATAAAATTTTTTTAATAGCTAGATTGTTTTAAAACTGTTTCTTATATTGCAAGTAGTTTATCTTACTGGTATTTTTATTTAGATTTTACACAAGAAATTTTATATTATGCATTTATATATACCAGTATTTTAATAAACAACATACATTAATTTATTTTTTCCTGAAGAAAGTTTAAAATATATTTACAGCATATATATTATCAATTTTTTTGAATCATTTGGAATATGTTAATAGTAAAGCACTAAAAATCTTCATTTAAAATTAGTGAAACTTTTCAAAGTTAAATTTAATTCAAAATGGAGTCTGAGGGAATCTGCAGTGTGACTAACAAGTAAGATGTAATGATGCACAATTAAGAATCTTTAATTTTCTTACATCAATCAAAATATTAAATCCATAGAAAATAACAATAATTTTAAATAAAATTAATCAGAGAAATTAATTATGAAATTTAATTAATTTTTATTGTATATTGCATTTTATTTAATTTTTAAATAAAATACAATACACAATAATAAAATGCAATATATATTCTTTAAATTATCACAAATCTGATCTGCTAAATTTAATTTTGAACACAATATGCACAAAATATATCATATATCCCAATAAATATTTTAAATTATAATTTCATTTATTCTAAATTTCACAGTTAATTTCTTGATTAATTTTATTTAAAATTATTGTTATTTTCTATGGATTTAATATTTTGATTGATGTAAGAATATTAAAGATTCTTAATTGTGCATCATTACATCTTAGTCACACTGCAGATTCCATCAGACTCCATTTTGAATTAAATTTAACTTTGAAAAGTTTCATTAATTTTAAATGAAGATTTTTAGTGTTTTATTATTAACATATTTCAAATGATTCAAAAAATTGATAATATATATGTTGCTAATATATTTTAAACTTTTTTCAAAATAAAAAATTTCTCTGTTTATAAATCAAGGATGTCCTTGTTACCATGATTGTTACAAATGCAATACAGTGGCCAGGGTAATTAATAATGCTCAGATAATATTTAAACATAATTATTTTATTGTATATTTTTTCTTAAATAAGTATAAAAATTCTTTAAAAAACTGTACTTGACTTCTTAACAATTTAAATAATAATAAAACTGTTAAGATAAGTCATCTGTTACTCCTTGCTTTAATGCCTAGTCCTATCTGGTGAAAATAAACAAAGTTGATTTTTTCAAATTATTAATTCAGTTGGATAAATTGAAATGGTATTAAACCTAAAATCTTATCAGAAACAATATAAAATCATATGCAAAGTATAAAAGTTATAAACTGATATAAATACATACATATTAAATTATGCCAATTTGATTACTTCGTATATGTCTACATTTTGATTTTTCATAAGGACTATTGATGAAGACTTTATATTATTTAATGTATATACCACAATAGTACCAAATGTACCCAATGTAGTGTATATATACAATATCCTGATATATATTCATAATAGAGTATCATATCTAGTAAAATATACATTATGTGATTATCATATATACAATATCAACTTGAAAATATAATAACACATTCATATTAAAATCAGGGTGTGAAAGAACTAAATAGATAAATAACCAACTTATAACACCCTAAATAACTTTTATTAAAAGCTTTTCGGATATTATTCCATCATCAGTAACTAACGAATAAATGCAGGGTGTCCCGTAAGTCGTGGTCATAAATTTAATGCTATGCATATTCAATAGCAAGGAACAAAAAACTCCCTACGAACATAGGTCGAACAACGCACCATTTCCGAGAAATGATGATGATGATACCTAGAAATGATGATGATGATGACAGAATACCTATAGTATTCTATATATTTATTCGTTAGTTACTGATGATGGAGTAATATCCAAAAAACTTTTAATAAAAGTTATTTAGGGTGTTATAAGCTGGTTATTTATCTATTTAACAACACATTTTTTACACGCACTACTTATAAGTCAGTAATTACAATAACTAATATAGGGCATTATATAAGCATTTCTAGAATTAAAAACATAATGCATTGCTTGTAATTCAAATTCTATTCTTATTATTGTATACAACGTATATATTGTTATTATTAATATATTGTATACATTGTATTGTGTATTATATACAGTATGTTATTAATTGAACTAGTTAGAAGTTTCTTATTTCAAAGATTTGAAATAAGAAACTTCCAATGTAAAATTTCCGATTGTAACATGACAATTTTAGATACTGAATAGTTTGATAAAATGTTACAAAGTATGTATTAAATTACAAATTATGTATTTATGTTATATTTGTTGCTAGATGGGACAGTGACAATCATCAGAGACAGTGCATAGGAGACTGCAAGAATTCAACCAAGAAATCCTGTCAAAAAAAATCTGCCAAAAATGCAAAGTTAATTCTATGATGAGATTAACTGGAAAATGAAGAATAAGATTCAGTACATTGAGCTTGGAATCTCTAAAAAATTTCTTGAAGAATAAAGCCCAGAAATTAATTCTAGATACTATTCTTTCAGAATAATAAATTTATACCAGGAAATTCCTGAATTATAATGAATCCAGAGCTGGTCTTAGGGATGGAGAGTCAGATGGTCAACCAGGACCACCAATTAGTTGGGGGCCATCACACAAAGCTATTCATTTCTGTAAAAGGGCTAAAACCAAAAAATATATGGAAATTAAAGGAAAAAATGAATAAGTTTTTCTACAAAAATGCAACTGCAACAAAAAAGCATACATAATGCAGTAGGTAATATTCAGTTGTTACTTTATTATCTACAGTATACACATCAATTAACATTCTGTCAGGTAAGTCCATACATCTTTCTGCAATTTGGATTTATTTTGCATATTTATGATACCATCTTATTTTACATCTTACAAAAATAAATATGTAAGTGTTTATATAATGAGGACTTTGATCACAGATCAATTTGTAGTAATGACTCTAGATGATCAAGTTAAATAACTGAAAACTAATAACAATACTCAATCTTGTGTGAATTATTTTTCCTGTTTAACTGAATAATCTTTTATATTTTGATATCTTATTTAGCTTTTTAACTTAATAATGCAATTTACAGTTCTCAGAATTTTTTTTTTCAATGATAGGCTTCTACTTTACATATACCTTATGAAATTTGATTAATTCCTGCTCTCTTTAATCAATAGTATGAATGTGTGTTGTTTGTGTATTACTGTTTATAACTTTTACTGATTCCATTGGATTACTGAAGGATAAAATAATATTCTATCCTCTCATTTTATAATTTAACACACGATTCACAACATGAATTATCTTTCTAATAAAAATAAAGTACAGATTAAAACTTTGTGTAACACTATAAAGCTGATACTGTTCAATAAATCGTACAAGCTACAATGCTGATTAAACTTTCTCAGAAGATTATAATCAATAACCTGCCATCAAGATATTATATAATACAATAAATTTCCAAAGACATCATCACTTCACTTCCTCATTTGACTACATTGTTGAATGCTTTCTGCCACATCTGTTTTGTCAGCCATGTAATTAAAATATATTTTTTATCCTTTAACCTTATAATCTTGTATTCCAAGTAAATTCTCCGTCCTATTTTAAAATAATTTGTAATTTGATTTTGATAAATTAATTAAAACTCCTCTTCACAAATATGCTAAGTAATGATAAATGATCTCAAATTAATTTTTCAAAAGAACCTGTTGTCAATTAGGGACAGTTTTCAAAATATACGATCTAAAATGTGAGAAAGTATCTGATTTACTGTGTTTTACATTAATCCTGAAAATATGTTAGAATTTTGCAATTTCTATATAGAAAAAATACTCGTTAAACTGAAAAATCACCTGATATATTTAAATATAACCTATGGTTTTGTTGTATCCAAAAAAATCCTAATCAGCAAGTCTGTATCTGGAAAACTACGCTTTACAGAAATGTTAGAAAGAGTCTATAATTAGTTTTCTATAATTTTTTATGAAATTTTTTTTTATGAAATTTTTTTTTATATAATTATATACATAATTATTTAATTAAAATTATAAGCAGAGTAAAGAATTTGACTGGAATAGCATGAATGAATAAGGTAGGATTGTATACATTGCAAACCCGGAAAAAATGGTATCGAACGATAGGAGAGGTCAAAACACACAAAATATCCCTAGTGAACTAGGGGTCAAAGGTCAAAACTTAACGAGATATACAGACCGAAAGTTAAACGATGTTCAGTTTTTCTTCTTCTTTTTCTTTTCTTTTTCTTTCAGAAAAACGATGTTCAGTTTTTCTTCTTATCATGCGGTTTGACTGTGCTTCGCCTTGCTACAGTATGCAGCGCCACGAATCCCGTTCCCGTGCACTATTAACTATGCCACCTAGATACCTTTATATCTCGTTAACCTTTGACCTCTAGTTCATTAGGAATATTTTGCGTATCTCGACCCTTCTATCGATCGGTATCATTTTTTTCGGGTTTTGCAATGTATGCAACCCTACCATGAAGAATATTAAAGATACCAAATCCGTTTTAGTCATCTGATCACCTGTATGTTTATGAAGTTCCGGTAATCGGAAGTGGACGGGTCAGCCTGTGATTCGACCCGCCACTTACACGTTAGTACTCTTACTGAGTGGAAAGTTGCGCCATCTGTTGACAAAAAATGCTAAATTAACCACTAGTGCAGCGGTGTTATTCTCGTAGGCTATGGTGAGACCGGTCGATCGCGGAGCGATTTTTGGTTGATCTGTTATTCCTCCTTACAAATTTAATTAAAACTGAAAATATAATAATTTATTTATCATTATTTTGTATTTTTTTGTTCTCTTTAAGTGTATTGCTATTGTTTATTTATTATTCGTTAAATTTGCCAAATGAATAATTTTCTTATCATTTGGAAGGATACGCATGAAAAGTTTCCAATATTAACTGATATTGAGCAAAAAATTCTGTGGTGGTTTGAATCGACATACTTGTCAGAATCCGCTTTCTCAAATATGAACGTCATAAAAAAAATTAAGAAACCAAATTACAAATGATCATTTGGATGGTTGTCTGCCATTGGCCATTTCATCATATCAACTTGACTATAAAAATACAGTGAAACCTCGATATAACGAACTAATGGGGGGAGGGGGGTGTCCGTTAAAGCCGAAAGTCCATTATATAAAAATCCTATTAATATTACTGTATACAGTAAACAGTAATATTAATACGAGGTTTTTAAAAATATTTTGTCCGTTATATCGGAAGTCCGTTATATTGAGGTTTCGCTATGTTGCCAGCTCCAAATAATGTCAAATTTCCCATTAACTTTTTTTTTAATCAACCAGTATTTCCTCTAACTTGTGAAGTTTATAATCAATCTATTGTTTTTTCTAATTTTGGTTTTCCAAAATAGGGAAATAAATATTTTATTCCAATATATTTGTTTTATTTGTCGAATTAAAATAATTAAAAGTGATAAATAAATTTTTAAATACCCAAATAAAGTTTTAGCTTCTTTAAAGTTTTTAGGGCTGGGAGAGTGGGTCCTCCGAAGTGAGTTAGCGTATTTAACTGGACAGTTGTAAGTAATCAGATATCTGGTTGGTATAAGTTACTTGGATTGGGGTAACATGATCTGTATAAATGAATAGATCACCGAATAACCTAGTATAGAAAATTAGCTCGCATAGAAAAAAAGGTTGAACACCACTGCAGTGACGTATGATCAGAAGGGTTTCCGAAAAACCCTTTGAACTTTTATGTTTAAAAGTTTATATTAGTAGCGCTGATGCTATAATTTTATAAGATATGAGCAGTTTTCCACCCCTCTAGCCATGCGGCCGTCCTCAAGTGGCAGCCCGGGTGATTGATACGGATCTATGTGCAGAAAGGGGTGGGTAAGCGTGTATCAAAATACTGTTACACATTAAACAAGTTTAATAAACTTTTCCCTAAGCTTAATAAATTTTTCAATTATGGAAGCCCCAGGAAGACTTCCACCCGGGCCTCGATAGCTGTAGGTTCGCCGATGCACTGCTCTAGTGGAATAATTTGAAATAAAAATTTAAAGTGTACCTAAGTATAATGTACAACTGCATTCCAAATTATTTCCAAATTATTCTTTGGCATGTTTATTTTCACGGGCCAAAACATAACGTCATTATTGGGATAATAATTCCGGGATCGTCGCAGATTCTCAAAACGTCATCAGCACGTTAAGTCATCGCGACGTAACATTGGATGACGTTTCAAAAGAGCATAAATATATGGCGTTACTATAACAATGGTGATGTCATAAATATATGTTATCACGACAATATGATAGTTGATATAATTGTTTGTATACGTATAAGGCAAAATTGTGTACCATAAATAAAAGAAAACATTGCTAGTTTAAAAAATAACTGTTATGTTATTTTTTAGAAGCTAAAAATATTACCTGCTTTATTACAGAATCTCTTTGTAAAGGTTTGCCATATTTCTTATTTAATTCTTCGTCGTCGATAATGTTGCGTTGAATAGAAATATAATTTACTGGATTGCGGCTCGGTTTTTGAACGGATTGGTGATGATAATTTATTTTCTCTTCTTTTTCGACACTAACAGAACACTGCTTTATACTCCTAATACTGTTTTCTTCTACACTAAGTGCGAGATTGTCAAAGTAGAATTTTTCACTCTGGTAACCACTTTCAGTCTGTTCACAACATTCAGCTTTTCTCTCTTCCGAATCGTTTATCAGTTCAATTTTGCCAATAGAACAAGGTTGAGTATTAAAATTACAACTTCCATATTTAGTAATTTGATCGATAGATTTATCTTTGGCATGTCTTTTCATCAAGTATGTCTTTTCATTCTGTAAAGCTAGAGACTTTCCTGATTTATCACATACTAGTTGCTCTTCATTATAATTTCCCATATCTATAAAAAGTAATAAGTTAATTAATAAGTATAACAGCTCTATTAAAGTTCATAAAAATGTTAACATGATGTGCTAAAACTGGAATTTGAGATGTTTAGATGCTCGTTTAACAGCATATACTACACTGGCAGCAAATTCTGATACTTTTACATATTATATATAAGTGTAAAGTTCAATTTCGAAGAGTGTAAAGTCTAAATCGTGGAAAATTTATGTGTTTACAATCTCAGTATTGTTTTCTAGATCATACAGAGATCAAGATACGTTTAAGTCGAGAACAGTATGGTCATTGAACTAAATATCTTTATGTTTGAAAGGTCAAAAGTTATCAAACAAGATCATAAATCTTTTATGTTTTGAATGACATATCTGATCTCAGCTATAAAGAAAAATTTCGCGTGTTTAATAACAAAGGCATATAGAATTCAAAAATATATTTTACTCTTGAATTTATACCAAAAAAAAATTCAGAACGTTCTTTTAGTTGATGCTTATTACTTGAAAATAATCAAAACTTGATATTTAAACCCTTCTGTTTATTGAAACAATACACTTTTGTATACAGTTACACTAAATTTATAAACAAAATAAGAATAAAAAATTTAAAAAAAGAATATTGTGCAATTTTTCAAAGATATTTGATAAGATTCTCTCTCAAATTTTCAATTGGAACCATCAAAATACTGTAAATATTTTCCTGATGATAATATGTATTTTATAGTAATAATATGGTTTTTGTTGTTTACTAAATACTAAAAAATGTAAAAATAATACGCAATGTTATTTTATTTTATTTTTTTATCTTTTGGTAGATAGCGTCACTTTATCAGAAATTTATCATCAGCACAAACAGAGCTCCCCACTAAGATCTTCGTAAGGCCAGTGGCATACCAAGGTGAGGGCGGAGGGTACGGACCGCCCGGGCCTCTGATCAGGAAGCCTTAGAAAAATCTTAAGTTTTAAGTATATGTACGTATATGTAGGAATATAAAAAGGAATCGTAAAGTTTTAAGTATCGTATTCTGAGAGATGATTACGGCCGTGTTTATGTTTAAAAGTTTGTGTTGACATTTTGTATGGTGATCATTCCAATTAGAGTTGCCCCAGGGAGACTTCCGCTGTGGGCCTCGATAGCTGTAGGTCTGCCATTGCATAAGGCCTTAGGACCTCTTGTATTCGAATTTATATTTTTTACCCACTTTACTTATTTTCGAAACCATTAAACTTCTTATTACGTTTCTAAACATTTGTATAGTTCTTTGAAAAGTTTGAACTCTTGGTATTAAGCATTAAACATAAAATGAATATTTAAATTAAAAGAAGTTTTATTTGGATTAAATCTCCCAAAATTTTCGTTAGCAATAAAAATTAAACAAAAATAAGATGTTCGGAGTTCATTTTAAAGTTCCCACGAGAAGTCTGTACAGTAATTAATGAGTTTACTTTCATAGTGAATCAATCTTAGATCGAAAATTTTTAAATATGTCAATAATATAAAAATAAAATTCTTAATAAATATACAGGATAACTTTGTTATTCATCATTCTCTAATCTTTATTACAAAATAATTTTAAAACAGTTGAATTTCCGCCATTTTTAAAAATGGATTAATCTACAGATTTAATTAATGTACTTAAAATTAGACTTTAATGAACTGATCCCTTTATTAAATTTTATAAAATTCATTAAAAACAGTCCCAAAGTTATTAAGAAGAAACTTTGAAGTTTGAATGTCCGCCATTTTTAAATAGTTGTATTATAGGCTAGCCGCAAACTAATCGATGGCATCAATTGCGATCTGACGTCAGATGCACTTTCTCTAGTCACGTGACTATTTCGTAAACCGTCGCACTAGCCGCAATCTTTGGCGAAGTATTGTTAAATTAACGTCATTCGTGACGTTGTTCTAGCAGCCAATCTACATTTCTCGAACATTTGTTTACTATATTCGATTTTAGATATCCATCGATATCTAAAATCGATCCAAATAACAAGCTGTTCTTACAATTTTGGTACGACATCGAATGCGATCGAATTGCTACAATATCGACTAGTGTGCGGCCGGACTTACATATATTCAATGGCATAATCATCCTGCTAAATCTTAAAAATCGAGTAAATAGTTTAGGATTTAATAAGAAAATATTTCAGAAATTTGAACTTCAGCCGTTTTTAAATGTTTTCAGCCAGAGAGTTAAATGATGTGGTATCTAGATAGCTTTTATGGGTAGAATGTCACTGCTAAATTTCATAAAAAGCTACTACTTAATTCAAAAGTTATTAACAAAAGACTATCGATGCCAAAGTCACATAAACAAACATACAATATAGCATTGCATCAACGTGACTGCAATATAGCTTTTGCAATACAATATGCAACGTGCAACTATAACTTTTGCATCGACGTAATTAGAAACGGAATTTTGCAACATGCAAATATAGCTTTTGCATCAACGAGACTAGAAATGGAATTTTATTTTGCATCCTATTTTTAACCTGTTTCCTTCGGAAACCAGGCTAAAATAGGATGCAAATATCACGTTCTAGTCACGTTGATGCAAATTTCCGTAGGAATTTTTTCTTTTCCTTCGGAAAACAGGCTAAAAATAAAATTTCATTTCTAATCACGTTGATGTTCAATTATGGCTATGGACAAACAAACAAGTTAAATCAACATATTTTCGATGGATTTTATAAGGTGCATTGTTTATATCACAAATTTTAATAGAACTAATCACATGAACAATTTTCATTGAACGTAAATTGAACATATTATACTAGAATCTTGACTAGAATGCACATTGTATTTTGCTGGCTGACGTCATTGTTTGTCATTAATGCTATTCTATACGAGTGTTATCAATGCTCATTGGTCAACATAAGTGATATAAATGGTAAGTATATTTATCGTACGTTTATATAATATATTGTTACCTATCATGTGATATAACAACGTCATTGTTGCGTAACATCTTTGCTACCTACGTTTTCATGATTTTTGTGAATAGGAGTAACACGATTTCTGTTCATTTAATTTTTATTAGAAAAAATATTATGAACTAAATAAATTTATTAACAAAGTCTATTTATTATTTTTGTTTACTGGTATGGAATGAAATTTGTCTTAATTTGCTTGTATAATTAAAAGATTTAGATTAATTTGAATTATGCAGTCGAATCATACAAGAGTTAAATCTATGGTTAAATCTAACAGCGACCTCTTTTAGATCCCATTATAGGCTAGCCAACATCCATGATAGGGTCAATCGGAATGATAATTTAAACAATTGCTTATAAAGTATATTTGATAAAATTATAAATTTTTATGATTTTTTTATCTTTCCATCCGTGGGTTTTATAAATGTGGCTCGTAAGATATAATTCATTGAGTACAAATCAAATAATTATTTGATTTATACTCAATGAATTATAGTAACGTTAATGTTTATGATCTTCTTGAATAGATATTTAAGTATGGTAACTTTCACGTATTTTTTCTTTTATTTTTGCATATTTTACGCCCCTTTCCAATCAGAGTGATTACTAAGGGCCGAGGCCAGTTCCAACCGTGGGCTGCACCCACACCTGTGGAGGGAGCGCCGGATGGTGAAAGATGGGGCTCACCGGGCGGGTCCAGCACCCCAAAAAACTTTTCAGGAGGCCCAGCATCCCGAAAAAACTTTTCAGGAGTTATCAGCCCGGGACCCGAACCCGGATCTTCCTGCGTAGCATGCCGATAGCGTTACCATTTGGCCATTCGACCGAACTCTCACGTATTTATAGATTACAAAATCAAGAATTAATTAACCTGTATATAAATATTAATAAAAGATAAATCTATAAAGTAAATGTAGCCATGTTGTGTATGGTTTCTGAATGAAACCCTGATGAAACCACATATATAAATATATTTTATATATAGTTGGTACACTTATATATTCATATAAGTGTACCAACTATAGGCTTTTTCTAGAAAATTATATTTAAACTTTGAATAGTTAAAACTAAGCATTAATTTGTTGCATTACTGAAAATATTTATATCGGAAAAATTGGAGGAATTAAGATTCCGAACAGATTTTATATATATATATATATATATATATATATTTAAATATATTTTAATTAAGTTATGGACTAAATTCAAACGGCAATACTGTGTTTATCCATTTTCAAATAAAACTTATACAGTATTTTTATCAATTTAAAATATAAATAAATGAAATATAACAGTTAAGATACTCAATTTGTAACATGTTCCTAGACGCATCCATTCTTCACAGAGTTCTTCATCCCAATAACAAATCAATATAATCACGGTTATTCAAGTTAGCAGCAGATAACGACTTTTATCTAACACAAAAATATTTTGTAATAGGCAATGTTTGCTACTGCTATTTAATCTAGATATGTATACAACTAAGTAAATATTATTGAGACCTACAATGCCAAATAAAAAAATAAAGGGATCACAGTAAAATTCTAAACTTGTTTCTAGGCCTGAATCTATTGCTCGGGTTTTTGATGGTAGCGATCACTCGAAATGAGCAAGTTATGAATGAATTTTCTCTCATATCTTACAAGTAAACGTAGTGGAATTAAGTTTATCTCATTTATTTAATCTAATAAATTATAACTGAGCAATACAATATCACGAATATCACGTTACAGTATCACGTTTTTCCTTTTGTACTTTGTTATCGGCGATAATAAGACGTAGAGTGTTTACATAACTTTATCTTTCTAGATAATTAAACCTGTGGGGAGACAATTTATTCAAATAAAATGTAGATAAGAAGACAAAAGTAAAGAAAAAAGTTTGCATATCTAATTTTGTTTTTAAGACCTTTGTGCAGTTGATCTGATGTAGTAGATTCGATAGGTTGTTTTGTTAGCTTCTCTCAAGAAGAGAATGGAGTTTTAAACTTAAGAAACTAATATTGCAGCATAATCAATAAACAAGAGTTTTGCAACAAACGTTGCAATGTTTATTGCGAAATTCTTATTATTGGTAATGTTCTAGAAACTCTAGATAAATTTTTCTTCGAAATCGATTAAAATAAAATTTTCATTTATTTGTTTGATTAAAGAAAGTATGGTTGTGAAATGCTTTATCTTTTGTAAACAAAGTACAGTGAAATAATTTTTTAAATAAATTAAAATGAAAACTAAGTTTTATTTGTTACAGAAAAGCTAAATCTAATGATAAGAAAAGTAATTATAATTAAACTAATCAATTCATCCCAGATTAGGCAGAGCAATCTAGGATTTCAATGAAGATATGTCAGTTTGATTTATGCCGCCAGATCACACAAGGGATATATATTTAGCGGTAGCCACTTTTAAGGCCCATCCGGTTGAAGGATGGGATTCAGCGAATTGCTCCAGTTCTATTAAATAGGACCGGCTAAGAGATTCGGAACTGAACCCGGATCCGCCAAGATGGTTGTGATAGTGATGATGCGCCAAAATTTGCTTTACCATGTGACTGACTAATATACTTACAAGTTAGTTTGGAAATTTAGAAAATGTGTTGTATTTCTTCAATTTTCCGCATTTTCGAATTAAAAATACATAATTTATAAGTGAATATAATTTATTCGTAGTAATTTATTAAAAGAAGTTCATCTCTAATATATGGCATTGTTGCCATTGTTATATACAGAAGGCGCCTTCTTAACCGGCCACCATGGGACTGAACCCTTGGCCGGATAACGAAAAGGCCGGTTAAACCGAATTATCTATACAGTATACGGAATATAATACATATACATCACAAGATAAGCAGGAAAATATCACAGAACACTAATACACATTGAATCACTATATTTTAATTTAAGCAAACAATTGTACTATTATATCGTTAAAAATAGATATTAAAAAGAAAGAAAATACAGGTAATGTATATTACTGTGTTCTAGAAGAAATTGATAATTTTCTTTTGTTTTTTTGCGTCCATTGCTTTTTTAAAAGTGAAATCATGCCATTTCTTTATGAACATCATATCTATTGCAGTGGATTCTTTCTGTTGTTCGATGTATGTTGCCAACTCCAGTGCTGCTTTTGCTTCGGCATGGCTAATTTTATTGTTGTCTTTTTCTTTCGGGATGTCGTTGTTGTCGTCTTTTGACTTATTGATTAAATAAAATTCAAAATTTTATTTAATCAATAAGTCCAAAATTTTTAAAGGAAAATGTATGTTTCATTAAAACAACGTTAATGGCTCTTACAGGTAGTCTCTGTTCTACCGGCCGGTTAAGAAGCTGCCTTCTGTATATATATAGTTTTTTAATTTAAAAATTTTACTTGATAAAATATTTTATTGAAAATAAAATGCTTGACTAATTTTATAAACAGTTATTGGCTTTTATAAAATATACACATACAATTTCCAAACAATAAGGCTAAGTTAAAATGAAAATGGTAACTAAAATAATACATTTAATTGATTAAAATAATATTTATAATTACTTTTACCAGCTGTTTATGTAAACCCCAAAAATTACTGACTATTTTTGTTAAAAGTCTGAATTTTAAATATTTTATTAGATTATAGTTTAATTTATTAGATATTTGCACTTTTGCCATCCAATAATGGTAAATGTTATTTACTAGTGTTTGCTAAAATTTGCTGATCTTCAGACTTCTGTAATAATGCACACATACATGATGATCGAAAATTCTACTGCCAAACTTTAGAGAGTGATAGAACGGGATGAGACAAGCTCTTCTTGTCCTTACAATGTATTCTCTCTGAGGCATAGATTTTGAGCTACTTGCCTTAGAAGTTTGGCTTGAAAGCACTCCATATTGGGGTTTCTTTGGTCCACCAGGACAACAGAAAACAGCAGAACAGACTCATTTGTGATTGATTAATTAATTTATTAGTAGGGCCTTATGTACGGTAATCAGCTTACAATAACTTCTCAAAATTCCTGCCACTGACAGAATTCACAGGCAATGCATTGACTGCTATATTCTTTCAAAAATCTCTGGTGTTTTCCATATTGATGCTATCACAATGAATGATACATTCAATGAGATCATGTACTGACTCCACAGTAATCTTGTATACTAGACTTTTCAGATGATCCCACAGGAAGAAATCCTGGTACATCAAATCTGATAATGTCAATAGCCAGCTATGGATCCTCTTCTGCCAATCCACTGATGACTGAATTACTTTATCAGAAAGTCTCAGATTTTGTAGCTGAAATGCACTACAGTTCCATCATGTTGAAAATGACATTTCAACCTGCAGTGTCAATAGAACATGTTATAATAACTCTGGAAGTATATCTTGAAGGAAAATCTAATAGATTTGAGAGTTTAGGCAGGAAGATAATATGTACAGCTGATCAAAAACCATCAAGAACCCCAACCAAGACATTAATGTGGACCTGATGTTGAGACTTCAGTTTTTGCTACCACTTATCACTTCCTTTCATTCATGAATAGGTTTTCAATGTAGCAGAGATGAAGCACAATTGAATCAACACTGATTGCTTTCAAGCCACATAGTTAAAAATCTATACCCCAGAGAGAGTATACATAGTGAGGACAAAGAGTTTGTCTTGCTCTGTCCTATCACTCACTGAAATTTGGCTATAGAGTTTTTGATCACCATGTGTCTGTTGTCTTGTATATTTATACATGAAATGAATAATGAATATATGACTTTTTATAGTTTTCAAAAATTATATTTGATATATTAATTTACTTATAATTCTTAGGAACTCACTGTCTATTTTTACTTCAAAAGTACGATTAAAATAGATAGCACTAGTGCTGTATCTATTTTAATTTACTTGACAAAAAACCAGAAAATGTCCATTTAGATCCCTAAAGTCTTATATAGAGACTGAATTGGCATAAATTTTTTTATGCTGAATTCAATGTCAAACTATTTATTACATTTGTTTTTGCACTTGATTGTTAAATTTGAGTTTTATCCAGTGCTGATAATCAAAATATTTAACAATTACTACTATAGTATTAATATATACCGTATATACTCGAATATAAGCCGATCCATGTATAAGCCGACCCCCCGACTTCAGAGTTTAAAAATCCGTAAAAATGCGTAACCCGTGTATAAGCCTATCCCCCGACTTCAGCACTTAAAGTTCGATCTTTGATTTTTAGTTACCGATATATTAATGCCATTTGCCAAAATAAATA
>WUQG02358354.1:0-18302 GCA_011317285.2 Androctonus mauritanicus | reverse complement strand
AGAACGACTACAAGTATTCAACAAGTATTTTCGTGGAAATGAAAATTTCAGCCCTTTCCTACTTTACAGATTTCCTCTTACTTAGTTTAATTAGCAATAAATTTCACATTTGTTCCATTTGATACTTGTATTGCTCATTTAAATCACTTGTTCCTTTTTCAAAATTCAATAAATAAACGAATAGACACACACACACACACACACACACACACATACACACATATATATAGTGGAATAGGAGAAAGAAAAATCTTTAACCAGTCTGTCTTGGACGTCGTCTAACCAATATGTCTTTAGCTTTTATCCCTTCTAGACTTTCTTGTCAGCTAAGTATAAAGGTGGATTTTCCAAATATTCGAGTATAAATATATTGAAGATAACTCTATTTGTTTAGTTTCGAAAGTTTATTTTAAACTCTTCCGACATTGATATCTAGAAATGCTTTTAAAATTTTAAAAAACTTGCGTTAGATATATTGCTGTTATAATGCCATTGCCACATGTTTTTTATTTGTTTATTTCAACATATTTTTTTTTATTAGTTGTGAAAAATAAGCGACAATAAATTTTCCTGAATGATTTTATACTCACTTAATGTTATACAATAAGTATATAAATTAGTTACGACAGTGAAGAGTATTGTTGATAAATAAATATTCAATTATATTATGAAAACTTTTGTTTCTATAATAAACTCATTTTATCAAAATTCTTTCTTCATTTTTGTTTTATAATAAATATTATATCAAAATTCTATATTCCTATTTTTCATCAATAAATATACTGTATATGATATACAGAAATAAAAAAAAAAAAGTAGTAGCAACAAACGAACAATCTTTTCTTTTCCTGTTTCGCCCCTCCCAAGAAAATCCGACATCTCCTCCTAACAAGTAAGAAGAACCTTAACAAAAATAAAAAGAATCGACTCTTTCTGGCCACCTGATTCACTTTTTCCGACTTTCGACGGTTCCATGATCATTGAAGTGTGAGGATCTTCGTTTATCCCGCCTCATGAGTGGACTCGAATGTAATTCAGTAATTATCAGCTTCTATTTTGAGGGCCTGTTATTTGTAGGCCAGATTATAGACGTGAACAACTTTCAGCAAGTCAATCGTTCCAGTGAAAATAAGAAAAAGAAAACTTAAAGCTATTTTCTGAAATAAAACTACTTATTTGGCTTTAACTTTATATATTTTATATATATATGATATTTTGCTTTTCTATCTCTAGAGATATCACGAAAATTTCATTACAAGGGCGTTATTGCTATAAACTATGACGTAATTGGATAAAAAGATGATTACTATGGATAAAAGTGCCGCTTCGGAAGGTAGAAGATATAAGTAATCACGTCAAAAGCGAATAGTTTTTGAAGATATATTTAATTATCGTCACGTATAAACAAAAAAATATATTATATACTCCACAATTTATCATCGTATTTTATGATATAACGAAGAAAAGTTTATAGAATATACGTAAACTTAAAACAAAATAACTCTAATAACAATCGCTACTTTAGTAGAAAGTTTATTTTCAGATATGAAAGCACGACTTGTTTAATTAAACTATCAATTTAAACGATATTTTAATTGTGTTTAATGTTGAAACTATTTTAAATAACGTAATTCAGAGTCAACACTTAATAACATTTTCATTATTTTTAAAACGAGTTATATTATTCATTTGTCATTTTGGAAACTTCACGTTTGTGTAATAACGATTTTGTATTGTGCTCCCGATGTTTCTTTATTGACTTGGGTTATTTTTATTTTTTATTTTTTGCTCGATATCTAACCAAAATTTTTTTTTTATATATATATTCATTATGGTATCATACTGAAACTGAGAATAAGAATTAATTTTATTGATTAATTTGATAACAAAAATTAATTTTTTATATCTTACAATATGTAAATATATATTTTGTATCGAATTTAATATATTTTATTATTTTGATGTAATCAAAAATCAATAAAAATGTGAATAATCACTAACATAATTTAGATTTAAAAGCTGTTACGGTAATTTTATTTATAAAAATTGATTATAAAATGATAGTAAAAAAAAAAATTTCTTACTTTAATTGAGAGATTTTAAAACATAATTAGTAAAGCATTCCAATTTTTAATGTTAATTAAAAGCTTAAAATGGTTAGAAAAGTAATTGTATATGCATTCTATGAAATAATGTAATTTACAGTTTTGATAATTAACACATTGAAAGTGACATTTTTTAAGAAATTGGCAAAATTTTTAATTGTAATTAACTCGAGAATAATATAAATATATTTCAATTTTTAATGTTAATTAGTAAAAATTGTCGATTGCGAAATTAACAATTATTATCTTAAGCAGCTGCGAAATTGACATTTTTCTTTAGTTTTTCTCAGTTTTAAAGGGAAAAATCTGGAGCTCGAGTTTTCTTTAAATCTTTTTTTCTTTTTTTTTTATTATTCTTTCTCATCATTCTTCGTAAATGAAAATTAAAAGATTTTAAAGTTTACTTAATACTTAAAAATTCAATGAATTGATAGAAAGAACAAGGTAGGTAAGCGATTAATTCTCTGGAATTCAAAAATGAATGGAGTACTCTCTCCTACTGAATGTTTTTCTTACTTAAAAAAATAAAATAAAAATTCAAACTTTATTCTGAGACAATAGATATGTGATGCAAACTATCAATATATAAGATTCTTTAGCGAACAACAGTTTCGATATAGAAGAAAAGGTATGAAATATTTATGAAGTTCTTTAAGCTTACTCCCTCCATTCCCCGTTAAAGTATTTCGTCTCTTACTTTTTTTTTTTTTTTCATTTCCACCTGTTTCTTCTATGCCACCTGGTTGAATACCGAATGACAAACACTGATTTGAGGATTGGAAAATGGAAACGACCAAATTTGAATATAAATACACGATTTGTAATAATAAGATTTAATTTATTCTCCATTTAAATTTTATCCTCTTTTTTTCCTCTTTCTTTTATTTTTTGAGGTTTATCTTTAATTCTGAAAGAGATTTACTTATTTATCTCTCTATCCGTTCACCGAAAAACTTAAAGCGATTGGTCGAAGTTGTGTTTAAATGTGCTTTCGCTGCAATAAAATTTAATTTTACAAAATTTGTTGACTGGAACCTTTATTATCATTTAACAAATATAATAAAGAAAATTCGTATATCTAACACGAACATAAATCGTTAGCGTGTTAGGTTACTTGATCGGGTTTAAATTCTTCATGTAAAGGATAAATTTATCAATTTTTTTTTTTAGAGGTCAAATAAATAATAAAATATATAGGCCTATATATAAATTTTATATATTTAAATTATTTTTATTTTAAAAATTAATAAATATATATATAACTTATATATTTTAGAGTTAAGATTTTGGAACATCAAAAATGTCTTCTTGTCCGTTTTCCTGTCAATTTAAAGAAGTTAAATCATTGAAAAAAGCATCATTCACACATCATCCATCTAAAAAATTGAAAAGTTCAGACAATAAATTAAATAACGTAGCTCTCGAAACTTTTTCATTCATATACGTCAATGACGTGTCACTAAATAGTATTTCATTCAAAATTTCGAAAATTTCTTCTGGATTTTTGACGTAATTTTGTAATTTTTAAAGAAATTAGAAGAACGATCGTACACGTATGTCATCGACGTTTTCAAAAATTATCAAAACTAAACGGAATAAATTAAATTTATCGAATGATCTAGGAATTAAAAGTTAATAAAATAAAAAAGAGAGAAAATTCAAATTTAGCATTTATATATATATATATATTTATAATAATTTTAAAAAATTAAAAAAAAAAAAATATTGAAGAATAATTAAATAATTTGAAAGTATATTTTAAATATAACAATGATATTTATCTCATAAACGTGATTTGTATACCTTGTTTATATACAACGAAATTAGAGATTATCATTTACTAATAGGAAGATCTTAACTACAAAGTTTACATTTTACAATTAGATCTCTTCAGATCTTTAAAATTGTATTCGCTACCTGCATTAGAAATTTTTGCATCTCTTAATGTAGAAATTATACTCTTTGTTACAAATTTAAACAATATCAATACCTGAATTTAAACTTAAACAATCTATCTTAATTTAACTTTTAGAAATAAACGAAGAAATGCTTAAGGTACACGATACAAAAATGGGAATGGGTACGGTAGTTTTCCACCTCCCTTTTCCTGTCGGATGTCATCCCTCTTGTAGCAGTTGACGTAATATTAATCATAAATAGTAGAGGCAGACATTCACTTTCATTAAAAGACAAAGTAGCATTTCGACTCTTCCAAAAATCGCTATTTTCTCTGCGGGAGATATAATTTTTTTATTTTTATCTTTTTTTTTTAATTTTTCCACTCATCCATTTCTTACTGTCTAACCCTTTTTTATATATATATATAAGTTATATACGTATAGACTATATATGATTCTTTTTCCGTTTTCAATGGTACCCTGTGGTTCTACAATACAACTGGTCACGGTGTTAAGTCTATTGTACTGAATAGACTGTTTGAATATTATTTGCTTTTAAATTTATCAATTTTTCTTTCTACTGATAAATCGGGAATGATTGATATACTTTACATAACGACATCAAATTACAGGATGTGGTATGAGTTATTGTGAACTGTTCTTTGAATAATACATTAAAAAATTTAACCTAGCATTTAAATCATTAAATTACATCTACCTTACAGATTGGTACGATTAAATTATCATATTTTAATTCTTAAAAAAAATAATAAAAAAAAAAATACTGTACTCTCAGATACGTATAAACGTCGTAAATTGTTACCACGGTAGCACTTTATTACAGATATGCGTGCGTGTAATATAATCGTTCTTTAAAACTCCAAAGTTCATTTTTGGTATATTCATCATTGAGTTACGCAGTATTAGATCGTAAATTGTAATTTTGAAAATTTATATACGAATCTATATTAAAAATTGTAATATTTATGAACACTTTAATGGTATGTTCGAGATTCTTTGTTGTTAAAGCAGTAAGGAGAAAATTTAAGGAAACCACCTTAAAAGGAAGAGTGAAGTAAAACGCGACAACAGGTGACGTATCAGCCAAGTAATCGAAAATCATTGTAAAGGCATCAGCTATAGAATACGTTGCATATATTATGGATTTCAACAGCGAACATCTATCTTTAAAGTACTTTGCTCTGACATAACGTAATATCCAATAACATTGATCTACCGTTGAGTCTTTTGTCTTATTCCAAATATATCAATAACTCTGAGCAATTTTTAAAATGCAATAAGAGTAGAGAACATCCAAAACTTTTAACAAAAATAGACTGACACATAATATCGAAAGTCAGAATTTTATATAAAAAAAAAACTAAAAATAAATTCGCGTAAAATCTAAATTATAATTTAATCTATCCGTTCGAAAATTATTCCTGCAAGGGATTTTTTTTTTTTTAAATAAAATTCAATAATCTTACAAAACTATAAAAGCGGCCAGCAGAGATTTTTGCAATCTTAATACAGTATAAAATTGGATAATTATAAGGCATTAAAGATCCCTGGGGACTGATCAATTCAATAAAAAATTCTATAATTGTAATTCAGTTACGAAATTCAAACTTATTTCAAACGCAAATTGAATCCAGATATTTCCAGCAATATAGTTCAAGCAATAACTACACGTACATACACATATACAGTATATTATTCCATCCACAGTGAAGCCCACATATCAGTCATATTAATTTTCCGTATCATGAAACTTTTACTATCATCCTATTATTCGGACATAAGAGTAGAAACGTCTGCAGCAAGAGAGAGAGTGAGAGAGAGGAATACATCCAATCGATGGAAGAGTGGCAGCAAAACGCATAAAACTTTATTGGTACCCACTACTCAAATATAAATTCGCATAATCTAAGCTTATGGTGCTAATTTGTATTCCCGGTCGCATGCTTGGTAGTTAGGAAAGTCTATCTCTTGGTCCAGGGGCACAGAGATAGTGACTAGACTTATATTTTTCATACAAATTGCCTGTTTCTCTCCCTCAGTGTCTGACTATCTACTTCGTCTACAATCACTCAGTTGAGTAACCGCAAAAATGTCTTTATATCCTTTTTTCGAGAAAAAGTAAATGTATGTAAGCCTATACTTTTTATTAATATTTATAAAATAAAATAAAATTGCTATATATTAAAAATATTCGGTTAGAAAATAATATATTTTATAGACTAATAAAAATAATTGTTTAGATTACGAGAACATAAATTTCGATGTACAGTAATTCGTTTCGGTTCAGTTAAAGGAATTAATTATAATTGGATTCTGTTCGAAATAGATATTTATATTTAATTGATATTAAATTTAAATATATTATATTTCCGTTTGATGTTGTTTAACGTCAGTTTCAGAAACTAATTAAGTGATGCTTTATTTAATTTCGAATGCTTTAATTAAAAAATGTATACAAAAATAATTTGGAAAAAAAAATTGATATTCTTGATACATCTCATGTAAATTTTTAGTTTTTATTATAGAATAATTTATCGTATCGATTAAAATTTATTATATTTTATTTATTTCGATATTAAAAATTTTAAAGATGAGATTTATATTAATATATTGGTATTATATTTTTATTCATTCAATTTTTTTTTTCTAAAAAGTTTTCGAATCTCTTCCAGTCATCGCTACGCAAAACGAAAAATGGCGACACATGATACGATATCTCTATCGAAAGTAAATATTTATAAGAACAGATTACTTGTAATAGTGGGGGAACTATTACCAGTCTGTCCCATATCGACACTCTACAGGTTACAGTTTGGTAAATTCCAAAGGGACATTTGTCAGGGACTCCTTTCACCGGGGTCCAGCTATCAATCTCTGAAACAAGGCAAATCTGCAACTCCATCTTCATCCCCAGGACCATTGCAAAAGACGATTCATCATCGTCTAGTGTCTCAGTGCATCACAAATCTCCCATAAACTGTGTCCCCTGGAGGGGTATGCACATCTGACACCTGATGCTGCGACAATGACCTATCCTGACGTGACGTGAATGTCGACTGGGATTTTTCTATCCTCGCTAGCAGAGTTCTTGCCCAAGGGGTCTCCTAATTCTCTGACATCATAACTGCAATCGTAAATCAGAAATGTAGTATGACTGCCCTGATGCATTTCCGGTATAGGATGAGGGTGCTGGATTTTTAAACTATTTTATTTTTATAGTATTAATAAATAGATTAGCAGAGAGATGTGTTGATGTGTAAGGATTTTAGATGACATTTTTCTTGCTAGAATGATATAACTGATTGCTTGATGTAATGCTAATGTTGTCATCTTCTGGAAGCTTCTGAAACCCCCTGATTGATGCATTGATCTTAGTTGAATGAAATATTTATTTACTAGCTGGAACTAACTATAAATCTTACTTCTCCTTTCCCTTATTTCTAGACATTTCCCATCTTATACTTTACGATTTTTTACTTCTCATCAATTTTGAAATATTACTAAAATATACCTGATTGCCATAAAGACGAAATTTTTATTAATTAATTATGCCGCCGTTAATGTTGTAAAACATGATTATATTATTTTTTACCATAAAATAATAATGGAAAAAACGTACATTTAAAATATATGTATTGTTAATGACTCTCGTTGATATAAATAAATAATTTCAACGGTTTTCCTCCGAAAATTACTTTAAATTATGACTTTCATTTTCTTTTTTTAAATTTAATTAAATATAATTAAGAATAAATTAATTGAATTTTGACGGTTAGCGATTTTGTTCTAAATCAGTTAAAGTAATTTTTAAAAAATATTAAATATATAACCTCGCAAATTTTGTTAGTAATTAAATGCGATAAAAAGTAATTTTTATTATTAAATTGTACTAAGTAATATTATAAATATAATTTAATTCTAAAATTCTTCATTTGTTTTTCTTTTTTTCTAAAAAAAAAAAAAAAAGATTTCTTTTTCATTATCTTTTTTTTTCCCCTCAATGTATTTTTTGTAATTATTTCCACTTCTCATTAAAATTATTCAACGCGATACTAATGGAGAAACATCTATAAACAATTAGAAAAAAAATCAATTTTAGAGGATTTATGAGTAGAATTATTAAATAGCAAACAATGAAAACTTCTATATAAGAAATGAGATTGGTTTTTATTTCAGTTTAGTTTTTTGTAATTAAAATGCGGAATTAACTTCTCTTCTTTAATCCCCGAAAATATACATAAAAAATGCATTATTAATTTAATTTTTTCCTTGGAGGTGCAATTAATAAATAATTTACATAATTAAAAAATAAGTTCAGTTAAAACTACTCTTTAGATGATTATTCAAAAAGTTTCAAATGGAAATCGATAAACAGGATCGATCAAAAAAATAAAGAAGGAAAAAAAAAAAAACATCTAGGATGGAAAAATGACGTAATATGAGGATTGATGATGAAGATCAGTATTATTTATTGATTAATGTTAATTAAATAACTGGATAATCTGGAGTTATGTTCAAATTTAATTTGAGGATCGAAATAAGCTTATTGATCGGGATTGAATCAAATAAATGAAAAGGATAAATACGATAATTTTATTGTTAATTATGTTCATCTGTTCGAGTACTTACGATAATGTTAGAAAACGTTTTGATGTAAATTAAAAGTTTAATTAGCATTAAGATTAAAAAAAATTAATATATTAATCGATTTCACGAAAACGAAATTATAAAATTATTTATTATTTAATTCTAATTAAATTAACAATTGTTGCAATTGTTGATATATTTTAGTATCAGATAATAAAAATAAAGATAAATATTTTCTATTTTAAATTAATAAATAGCAATAATTTCTGAATAAAAGACAGATATTATTAACTAGTTTATTGTTAATAAATTAATGAATATAAAATGCATCTATATTATTTTATAAGCAAAATAGTATATTAGTTATTGAATATCGAAAATATTTTTTACTAATTAAAGATTTAAATTCGATAAATTATCACAATGAGTTAGTTACTCGGTTGAGGAAAAAAAAAATTTATAAAAATCTCGCTCATAGATAAACTTTTCTGAAGTTAAAAATATATCCAAAATTATATAAATAGAAACTGAATATATAAAAGTAGTGAAATCTCGATAAGTTGTTGATATATATTTTTTGCCAGTTTGGAAAGAAAGAAAAAGTTGGTGAAAAAGTTTAGAAAATCTCAGTTAAGAAACAATTTGATGCACCTCAACCGCACCAATCAAGTGTACAGTGCACCTTAGAGACAGCATCAAAATGTGAAAAATGGTCTCGGATAGAGGAAGTAAGTAATTGGTATAGAATTAGTGGGCAAAGATAAGAATGATTGATAAGTAGACTAGCGAACGTCTCCTTGTACGCCTGAAAAGCCCGCCTAGATAGATCTAATTTCCATGGTTTACTGTGAGACATAGACAATCCATCATAATAATGCTAGCCAAGGTTTCTATGACAAGTCTTCTCCTCCTTTACCTGAGACTGAAGATGTTCTGATGGACAGAGTCATCCGGTGGGTCACACTTTCCCGGAAATGAGAACGCTTTAAAAGACAGAATTCGATTTCCTCTAAATTGAAAATTCCCCTTATTCGATTATTTGTAAGATCTCACCTTTTACTTTTATAAAAATGAATATTAAAAAAAAAAAAAAAATCGATTTTTTCGAAAATTTTTAGAAATAATTATGCATTTATCTTCTGAAGTGTAAGAAATCTGTGTTATCTAAAAATAAATTAAACGTAGTTTTTTGAGCATCGATAAATTTATATTTTTATTTGTTATTCTCTTTTTTACGTATATAATATTTGGAGCAAAATGTTAAAAATCTCAGGAACCAATATAATTTATTGAAAAAATTATAATTATTTTGAAATATTTTCCTTAATCTTTATCAAATATATTTAGTTCTATATTTAACAATTTTAAATATTTGTAATTTTAATATTCTTAACATTAAAAATTTAATTTACTCAAATGTTAATTAGATTTCAAAATCTAAGAAGAGTCGAACCATAATTACCATTTTATGTTAGAAAGATTACACACCACAAACACACACAAAATTTCATCAAAATATATCATCTTTCGGCCATAAAATTAAAATTTCATGACAAAAGTATGATTTCCAAGTTAGTGACGTAAAATTTCGATTTTAAATATGTAAAATTCAAAGTTATACAGAGTGAAAATTATTCCGAAGGAAAATTCAAATATAAAATTTCAAAAAACGTTAAATTAATTTTTAATCGGTAGATTGAAAATATGCTAATTATTATCGATTCGATTGCAACTTGTTGCTATGCAGTTACATTTTGCATTATAACATATAATTTAAATACGTAATTAAAATGTATTTTAGGAAATATGAATACAACTAGAACTAGGCACTCTCGTTCTTACATTCGATTTCTCAACTTTTACGAGTTTTCAAATGTAGAGAGTACTTCCAAACAAAATTTAATAAATAAAAACAAATAAATGGAAGAATAGAATTTATTGTGGCGCCATCTGTTGAAAATTTAACTACAATTTCAAATTATAAACATATTTTTATTGTTAGTTTTTGAATTTTATAACGAATAACTGAAGAATAAAAATCCATAAAAACCGACTTGGCCCTTTAATAAATCATCATTTTTCTGTGTCCGATAAGCACCAAAATCGAATCAACATATACGTACGACGAGATAAAGCTGCAGTTAAAATTTCATCAAAATTGTCACAGTAGTTTAGACGCTACAGCGAACACAGACTTACCGTATATACAATACATACGGATGCACAGACATTTTCCAAAATATTCCAATACTACTCTTCTCTGCTGATAAGTATTTCTATTAAAAATTCTTCAAATCGATTTTTGCACGATAATGCTTACTGTAATACTATTTACTTCTGCTACGTAAAGATGAATATTAAAAAAAAAAATATTCTATTTAAATTAAGAGTTAGCATAATTATAATAATTATAACGTTAATCGACATAAACGTTTTAAATTAAATATCAATTTCGTATTTAAATCCGAAATCAGCAAAATTTTAATTGTAATTAAAATATATTCTCAATGATAAAACTTTAATCGTAATTGAAATAAATTAAATATCGATTTCACAATTAAATCTGAAATTAACAAAAGTTTAATTGTAATTAAAATATATTCGAAATGAATAAAACTTTAATCGTAATTAAAATAAATTAAATCAATTTTGTATTTAAATCCGAAATGAATAAAAGTTTAATTGTAATTAAAATATATTCTATATTAATAAAACTTTAAATCGTAATTGAAATAAATTAAATATCAATTTCACAATTAAATCTGAAATTAACAAAAGTTTAATTGTAATTAAAATATATTCTAAATTAATAAAATTTTAATCGTAATTGAAATAAATTCAAATAAAATTTACGATTAACAGTTAAAGAAGTAAATTGATTTATCTATACATTAAATATTAATAATTTTCGAAATTGTTCGTTCTTTACAATTAAACTATAAATTTAGAAATAAAGTATTAAATAAAATTAATTATATTTTATTATTTATCAACTCAGGTAAGCTGTATAAGATATATTAGAGATTACTATTGATATCTCATTATTAGAATCTGATTCAGTCTCTCGAGTGTTCTCATATTTACAAGATTACTGAATAGAACCTTATAAGGAAATATGATTGATTGTATTACTTATTTGCCATTAGATCTGATTTTTATCTCATTTATAATCAATCGATATTCGGAACTTAATTTTTTTTCCCTTTTTTTTCAACATTTTGAATTCATTTTCTCCAAAGTAGTTATCGATTTAGAATTAGAAAATTTTCAATCGATATCGATCCGACTATCGAATTGTATTAAAGCAAAAATTGAATTTGCGAAACGATTAGTGATTAAAATTAAAAACGTTTGAGATAAACTTGTTGCCCAATGAATTTTTTAAAAAGAAAAAAAATATATCAATTACGAATTGATCATTAGAATTTTACGATTAAATAAGAATGGCAGTTAATTTAACGTTGATTTAGAGAACCACGGTACCGAATCGAACTGAATTAATTCTCAGCATAGATTTAGAAATTTTACTTTTAATCGATAAAGTTACATTACGGATCGAGCTTAAATAGATTGCAGAGAGTCAAATCAACATCATCGATTTATAATCAGTTACTGATCGATAAAGATTACCTAACCGAACGATCTTATTTATAATCGATAAAGATTAAATCAGCCTAGATGTTTAATTATATTATGAATTTGATAAATTAATTATTAAATATCATTTATTTCAACGATTATGATTAATTTTATCAGTCTTATGATAATGAAACTTACACCTAAGTTATTTAAATCTAAATCATAATTAATTAAGATTTACAATTTAATATAAGCTTAGATCAGTTGCAATAATGAAATATACAACAAGTTATTCTTATATGAAATATAATTAATTTGAAATTTACAATTTTATGAAATGTACAAATTATTTTCATCTAAATTATAATTAACTGAAATTTACAATTTTAGAAATGTACAAATTATTTTCATCTAAATTATAATTAACTGAAATTTACGATTTTATGAAACGTACAAATTATTTTCATCTAAATTATAATTAACTGAAATTTACGATTTTAGAAATGTACAAATTATTTTCATCTAATTATAATTAACTGAAATTTACGATTTTACGAAATGTACAAAGTATTTTCATCTAAATTATAATTAATTGAAATTTACAGTTTAATAAAGACGTTTTATTAATTACAATTATAATTTTAATTGTAATTAACATTTAATTTAATGTATACCTGTAATATTAGTATATGAATATATAGTATACGATTTTTAATATAAAATCTTGCCGAATGTTTAATATAAATAAAAATACATTAAGAATATGTTAAATTAATATAAATCTAAATTTATTTATTAGATAGAAATTAAAAAAAAAAAAAGCGTTTTAGAAAATTAATTCTAAATAAACAACGATGCAGAAACCATCATAGAGATCGCTGTAAATCTTCCAATATATGAAATGAAACCTTTATATAATCTTTTCAAAATTTCCTAATCTAACCTGAGGTTAAATAGACAGTCAGAGTATATTCAGGGAAAAATAGGTATGATCTGTGATTCTCAAATCGAAGAAGACAGCGAAAAGAAAAACTATTCGCAGTCACAGATCCCTCGGGAATAACAGGTGTTGATGGCAGGTAACAACTGATGTCTTTATATGTCTTCCGTTGAGAGGGAGAGGATGAACACACAAGAGAAGGGGAAAAAACGCTTAGCCAGCTAAGTAGAGAATGTAGTAATTTGTTCTATCTACCCTTAGGTCAGACGCTGGATGTTCACTTTGCACAGATGCAACAGTCGGTACTTGATGTCAACACAGTTGATGTTTTCACGGAGTCAGCTATCTCTTTTATTTTTCTTAATGTAATAACAACACGAGTATCGAGACTTCATATATATTAAAGAGTTATATAAATATAACGTAAAATAATAATAATAAAAAAAATTGAATATTTCTTTAATTCGATTTTTTCTTCAAAATATTTTCTTTTTTTTTTTTTAAATTATAAAAGAGAGTACGAGTTTAATATATCGATTAACGATTATCGAAAAATTTATGATTCGAAGCTGTTATTGATTTTAATTGAAAATGTGTATAAAGAGTAATGAGGTAATAAAGATTTAAACTGATAAACTCAATTGACAAATCAATAAAATACTGTTAAACTTTTAACAAATGGTATTTAATAACGATAACTAGTATAGAAAAATGTAACAAGATTTGTTATATCTCTTCGATCCTGATGAAATTTTCGGACTTGATTAAACTTCCACTCTACTCGTGATTTATAAACGGACGTGACGAAATGCACTAAATGTTACAGTACAGGAAAAAAAAAAGTAAAGGATGAAAACAAATACCAAAGAAAGTTGTAAACTGCGTCTTCGAGTTGTCTTCCAATCAGTTCATTCTTTATAACGTTTTGTATCACTTATTCCCAAAGGATATCTTTTCCTTACTTGTTCTAGTTTCTTCCAAGTGTTGTAATGAACATATAAGAGAATAACTGCTGTAGTTTTCTTCTTTGTAACGTTATGAGAACATTTTCATTTTTAAATCATTTTTTCACCTCTGATGAAAATTTCTAACAATAAAATTTTTGTTGCTCTATAATAGTTAACTGCTAATTTTTATATATATGCGTGATGAATATTTTAATATAGTAGGCATTTAATTCAAAGACCTTAAATGTGAAAATTTTAAAGAAAATGATATTTTTCGACGCAAATTTAAAAAAAAACACACACAATATGCTTCTTTGCTTTCTGAGTTTTTACTGAATCTTAAAAAGAACTATGCATCCGAACAAGAATACCAATACATTATTTTAGATGAATTCTAACGGTGTAAATATTCTTTAAATGTGACTTTAAACGATTTTGAATGGATTTTGGTCTCGAGGGATGCCGGAAATTTATCAAAATTTCTCTAGAAGTAGATCAGACCATTTTAGTTCTAACCTACTAGAGAGATCAAAAATATCTGCAGTAAAAGTGCTGCATTCATCTTAATGTAGACATTTAGTCGAATGCAAGCCGATTTTTCTCAATTAAATCCTCAAAAATCGTTTAAAAAATCATAATAATTTTTATTCATCAAAAGACAATTAAATCCTCACAATATTTTAAAAGAAAAAAAAATGCTGCACTTGTTTAAAAGAACATTTTTTCGAGTTTATAAAGGATTTTAATTGAATGATGCAAAGAATAAAAAAATAAAAACAAAAGACAAACTTAATTATTCAAGCAGATCCAATATCGAGACATAAACGGATAAAGAGTCTTATAAAGGATTAGAAATAAATAGAAAGCGTCTATAAATCAGTAGAAGTCCAGATTACAGTATAGAAGGCAATCGGCGAGACTAACTTGACTTACACCATCGTATATTATTGATTGGATTCAGCATGCCGTAAGAGACCACAGCAGCAAATCAGCTGTACCTTTTTCTGACATCAGAGTCCACGACCTTGCCAGATTTCATTTTATTCACCCCCTTTAAGAAAACTTGGGAAGGGATAAAGAATGGATTGCCCAAATCGTTTCAGTTAATTACACCACTACCGGTAGAGAAATCGAATCCTCATTAATTACTTCACAAGGTTCGAAGAGGTTGGACAGAAGAAGAAAAAAATTTTTTAAGTTAGGGGGATACCACCTATTTTGCATTGTTCCCTTGCGTTTGGGTAAGTGGACTGGGTAAAAATAAAGGTGCCATGATTAATTAACTTGGAATGTCAGGAGAATTTCGATCCGTTACGGCATCCCTTTTGTCATCTCCCGAGTTTTTCTCTTAATAGACTACAAAATACCCAGTAACGAGCATTTTTTTAACTTTTTTCGTCCCCGAGGGGGGATGCAAAATTATCTGAAATCCGCTAAAAAGTCGATGGTGTAACTCCCCCTATCGGTGACAAGATGAACTAAAGTGGAATAATAAGGACACCTTTCCGAATAAAGTAAAACTGAGATTACATTCACTAATTATAGATGCTTCCTCTCCTCCCCCTCCGTCTTCCCCTCGTTCCTTTTGTTTGTTTTGCGTAAAAGCTCGCTGGCGCGAAAGAAATGGTGATTTATGTTCGCGGTATAGTTTTTTAATTGGTAAACTGCGAGAATTAATTGCGAATTGTTTTTTTTCCTCTCGGATAAATTGTAATGAACGAATTTGTTTCGAACGAAAAAAAAAATTAGTATTTTATTTCTCTCTCTTTTTTTTTTACTTACAATTTGTTGCTTTCTGACTCTTTAATGATATAAACTGTACTGAAAACTTCATTTAAATATACACTATATATGTATTTTTTTTTCTACTAAATTACTAAAAATTCTTGAAAAAAAATTCCAGATAAATCTCCGAAGTATTTTTGCAATTCTTAAAATTTTCAAAATGACAAAGATAGTTTAAAGAGATTTTTCAAATTTTTTGTTTCACTTGTCTTTTTTTTCTGCCTTTCTCTTCTTTTTTTTTTTTTTTAAGAGATGTGATAAAGTTCCTCTTAAACGGAAAATAATTCAATATAAAAACAGTATTTTTCTCTAATTCAATCTACTGCTATAGATTCTCTACTATATAATAATAGCTGAGATTTCTTTGTTTCAGTGTGACCAATAATGAGTTTTATAATATAGAATACTTTTACGTAACAATGGATTATGACGAAATAATGTTATGCATAATGCAATAACGCGTAACAATAAATTATGACGTAATAAAGACGCTTTACGTAAAAATGGGATATATAATTCAATTTTGACTTCTGACGGAATAATAAATAAAAGTAAGAATTTTTTACACAAGATTCTTAAAAGTTACATACATATTTATATCTTCAACACGTTTTCGTACAAAAGAAGTTTCGTTTCGTCAATTTACATTAAATATATCTTTCATAAAACTCAAAAATATTTAACTTTAATTGAATGCACATATAAATATTTTACAGGCAACAACTAGGTATATTGAGAAATGTTTAACGTAAAAAATTGCACTGTTTAGAAGCTATTTTTGAAGAAATTTACTGTTTTTGTTTCTTCTTTTCTGTAATAACATGAACAGAAATAAAAACCATAAAAGCCAAAGCATTTTCTTCCGCTTCTCCACCCTTACAGATATCCCAATGGTCACCTACTCCAATTACGAGAAAACCTGGATGGAATCAGGAATTTCTCCAACAACCCAAGGCAGATATGTGTTGAAATATAACCTGTAGCGATACACAATGCCAAACCCTTCAGCAACAGTGCTGTAAAAATTGAACGATGCAAGTCAAACAAGACCATACATATAAAACATTATACTTAATTCCGTATGGAAGAAAGGACAGCACCGTCTTACGGTTCGTTAAGCTTGTCTAAAAATCTCTCGAGATCTACGATCTTTGTCGAACACTCATCCAATTCACCCACAACTTCTACTTTTCTTTCTCCTTAACTTTAGGTCGATGAAGAGTCTTCCTCAAATTACTGAATACGGAGCTGGAGGGATGGGATGCATCGATACAAAGTGAGTTAGGATACGATATTGCGAACCAGTGATTTTTATTTTTAAAGTTTTCCTTTAGTCCTAAGAGACTTTTACCATGGAAATAACGTCTAATGAGTCAATGTTCTTAATTAGTTCAAGTAGGGGGTTCGAAAACTTAAGAAGCTGTGCATCAGTCGATGAGAATGTGATTGGCCAAACAAATAGATGTTTTGTAATACTTGTGGGAATTTACGTGGTCTATTCTAAATTTTGTTGCTGGGATGATAATAAATTTTTATTTTTACTTGTTTCAAAACGATCAATGAACGCTTGGGGATCAAATGATACTTTACTTTAAGATGTAGTTTGTAAGAATGATTTATTTTCGATATTGTAAACAGAAGAGATTTTGGTTGCAATTTTTTTAAATTGCATTTTTCTTTTTACTCAATATTATAACTTCTACAGCAAGAAAACTTAATTAAAATAGAAGAATTTTTAAAAACGTACGCATAATTTTTCTTATATTTTTACCTTCTGTAAACATTTTTAATATATAAGTCGTTCTTCTTTACAGATGTTGTTGTGCTTTATTTTTACGGTATGCGAAGATATAAATGCTCGTTATTTTTATAATAAAAATAAATTATTGATTTTAAACGAAGAAATTAATCGCTGTAACATTTTTAATGTCTAAAAATCGTTTTAAAAATTCCGACTCGGTTTGACGCGTAAAGATTCTATTAAAATGTCGTAATCGAAATACATTTTTTTTTTTTCGAATCGTAAAAATAATATATACATATAATTATTAGAATAAAAAGTTTAAAAATAGAATAAAAATATTTCCTAAAAATCAAAACGATAAATCTTTATGGCACCTTCTTTATTTATTTCCCGAAGCAATTCTTAAAAATCTAGCCTATATTGCGTGATTAAGAAGAACGGGTGCAGTTTGGAGGGTAATGGTGCATTCTTCATTATTTTATTACCTTAAATAATGGAAGATACTGCCTCAACTGTACTCAAAGTACCCTGTCATCTCACTAAATAGATGCATTTGTTCAGAAAATGCTATCAAAGCAAAGTAGCAATTTTAAGACACATTCAATAAGATATTTTAATTTAAGGAGAAACGAAACGACTTAGCTTCGAATGTCAATAATTATTATCTTGTCCATAATCGTAAGGAGTACACGAGAT
>WUQG02358243.1:0-18303 GCA_011317285.2 Androctonus mauritanicus | reverse complement strand
TCACTTCAAAATGGACAAACGTACGTCGCGGCAGCTCTTATCATTATTTTATGGATATAATTGACTCATTGAGCTACACTGACAAGAGAACGTCTGTTCAATCGAGGATGCAGCTCAATAAGTTTGGCTATAGGTTTAACCTCAACATTCTTGATATGCTGAGTAAAATATAGTTTACTACAAAACAATACAGCGAGATATTGCACTACAGTAGTCTACGCTATAATCTAATCACCAATTATAGTATTTCTACAAATAATACGCCTTCTCTTAGTAAATTTGATGCCCAGGTCTAAGTTTCATTCAGAATTCTTTTTTAGCAAAGAAATATCTACAATTAAACTGAAGTCCTTTTTACAAGCGCCTGGCAATCATCAGAACAACACATGATGACAAAAAAATGTATTGTTAGCGATTATACATTGATCTGCTTTAGATAGATTGGTAATATTATTTATAAATGGTCAATTTCAAATCAGGTAGGCCTATCGAGAGAGAAAAGCGGGGAGGGGGGTCACGAAAGTTTGGAAACTGAATTTTCCCGGTTTTCTCAACGAGTTTGAATTTGTTTCTCGGGGGTGGAAGGCCGGCCGCCCGATTTTATTCTTAACCGGTACGCGCCATGGCCACGATTTACCGAGATTAGCTTTCTACCATACCATCGAAAACGCGGATAAAGTACAGATAACGGGATTCAAAGAATAGAAAGGAGTCGGTAGACACCAGTCCTATAGCCCAGACGAAACCGAAGCCATTAATCGATTCTTAAGGCAAATTAAATGGCCAATTTGGGGTGAGGGTAATTATTTCTGCAATTAATTTATGGAGAGAAGAGCCAGCCGGCGGGCCGCCCTTTTAACGCGTGAAAGGGTTTGGGTTTCCATCGAGTAATAAAATAAAGCCACGGATTTAATGGCCCGATTTTAATTATCGGCAGGGGCGACCACCGCCGGTGATTAAGCCACCCACGCGCCCATTCCACTCTTCTGCTCCAATTAGGCCGATGGGACTCTCCGGTCGGCGGGGGCTTTTTTACCCGCTAAAGGCCGGCCCCGGAGACCCGGTTCCGATTTGGGTCACGCCCAGAATTCGCGCCTTCTTCCTCCCACCGCCCCACTCTTGGGCTACCGACGGGTAATCCGGCAGCCCAACTCTTTGTTACCGCTTCCGGACGGCTTTTTCTGGTGGGAATTTTCCCCGCCAGACTTCGTCTCAGGCGCTTCTTTTCCTATTTTTCTATAGCCACTATTTTCTTTCGACTACTCTTTAACGGTGGTGGGGATGAGGGTGGCCGGCCCCGGTCGGAAGGGGCTCGAGGAGCGGGGGTGATGGGTGATGGCGGCCATTGGTGTTTACTATTACAAATGGAAAGGCGGTCGATACAAACAGAAATTAATCACTCTAAATAATATAAAATTATCATACAGAATTAATGTGACCCTACGCGTTGATCGGACCAATTATTCTAACAATTTGCCTTACCTTAGTGGAACACCAAAATAATTATTACTTCTCCATTGGTAGAATTTGTTGTTAGGAAATCTGGCCTAAGAAATCGGGATACTTAAAACACTGTTTCAATTTTAATATATCTGTGGTGATAATTGTCTCTTAAAGACGGTAACTTTTCCTGCCACCCACAGCCTGGGTCTTTAACAAAATGTGAGAAGAGAATTTTTAGACCACCGGTATTCGAGTCAACCTATCCGAATGGGCTGGATTTAGCCAGTAAGGTGAGGTTTAAGAGCTGGACACCCGAAGATCCGACCGTCTTCTAAGAGTCTTACAACCACCCGAGTAGAAACCGGTGTTTAAGGATTAGGCGGCCTTCCTGGGGCCCGACACCACCGGTCTAGAGATTCGGTTAAACGGAATAATTAGAAGATGCCGGTTGACAATGGGGGGCTCCGCTCCCCCTAGGCGCTCGACAAGGAGAGCTTTCTGCCAGGAATTTCGGGTAATTACCGCTTACTAATTCGGGGAATTTTCCCCCCACGCTGAGCTTTTTACTCCGTAATTCTTAACAATACGGGTCTTTACCGGTCGAGGGGCCTTTAATGACTCTTTTCCCAAATAAAACTTCCTAGTTTATTAGCGTTCTCAAAACATGGGTAACTTCTGGACTAGAAAGGTTATTTCGGCCAGTAGCGGATTTTGGTTATTCGAGTCGACTACCGGAAATTTCCTGTCTTAAATAAAATTCCCCTACTAGAATAACCAGAGGGTCCGAGGTCCGGATGCGCATTTAGTGTATTGTGCCATTAGGACTGCATAAAAATTTGTATATCTACTCGACCGGTAGTTATTACCTAGCCAGTTTTATTCGGGCTCTCCACCTAAATATACTGGATATTTTCGTCGGATTAAATTATGTAAAAATCCAATCTTAGGGCGGGAGCGGGTGGAGGCCGGCCACTAATAACTCTAGTAAAATCTGTTAGGATAATTTTAAGGACACGACCGCCACTAGGGCCACAGAAAGTCGGTACCTCCCCAGCCCGAGATTTATTCGAAATACTGGAGATACTCTTACGGTAAAAATAGTTGGGCCGCCCAGCCATCTACTAATTAAGTTAAATTCTGGAGAAAATCTTTAGTTTCTCCGAATAATTAGGAAAGACTCGGACTTCCATCCCTCTAGCACGGTTTTCCGGGAGGTGGCCGGTTTTTCTCCGGCTGGCAAAACTATTCCGCCAAATGCGTGGATTCGTCTCAAATTAACGACCGAGCATACTTTGGTGGCACCCGCCATATAATAATAGCAGCAGGATGTTGTTTGCCAACTTCTCCACCGCGCGCCATTGTCCCTTCTGTCAAAGACTCTTTGTGGCCCTTCTCTTCCCCACACATTTCGCTACTTCTTAATTGATCTGTCGACTGCCAACCGTTTTCCACCGGACCGTCAGTCGTTACGGGTTTATTCTAGTCCAGACTCCCATTCGACCGTGATCTGGCCACCTCTTTAATTGCCCCTTTTAAAGCTGCCACCCGGGCCTCTTTCTATACCCATCTATCCCTTTAACGGGGACCCAGAAAATAAACTTACGCTCTTACTCCCGCCCGTCTTTTTAATATCTTTTATTTTTATTTTTTCCCATTCCAACCCACTTTCCCACCCAAACTTTGGTTGGACCCATCTGATATTTTGGAAACGATATGGCTAATATAAAGGGAACTTTATCCAGAAATTCCTTTCCACTACCTCCCATCCCGGGTCCAGTTTATAAAAAATGTGGGGCTATCCATACCCACGCCAGTTATCTGGTAAATTATATCGGTGCCATTCGAATTTAACCGTTAGCCACTGTTAGAGTAACTTTTAAAACATATTTTAATTAATCTTTGATCCAGATTAAAAATCTAATTTGGCGATAAAACCGTACCATCAAATGTGGACATTATCTGTACCAATTTTGAAGGTATTTTATACCATGTAATATGGAAATCCACATATTTATGCATTTGCATTTTCGCCTTACCCAAGAAGAAGGCGGTTAGGGTGAGGCTGTGGTGGTATATTATAGTGTTTTCTACCGGTGGTCGGCGGAAGTTTTACATGAGAAATAATGTTTTGGTAAGAATCACTAGCATTGCTACCTCTCTGGCACCTGTCCGGCCGATTCTCTCTATGTCGAGAAGTCGCACCCGCTATATTAAGGCAAGCTAATGATGTCTTTACTTCTCCACAGTTTCTGATCCAGTCGAAAAGTATAAGAAACAAATAGAGTCTTTATTATTATGTATATTTTTCAGGCTTTTAATGGAAATAATACATTTTGTTTCCACGGTAGTGGATCAGCTTCTTCCATATATTGACGCGCCATTCACCGGCTACGAAAGGACCAGAGGTAGAGTTCAGACCGCCTAAATACTCTACCTGGGTGAAAATTAAACGGTGCCGATTAGTCACCGCATTAAATGTAATCACCGTCTACTCCAACCAGATTCGTTTAAATTCGTTTTTGATGTGGAGGAGGTTTTGGCCAACTGTCTGTCGACTTTAAATAGTCATTCCGACTGAAATCGCCGGCCGAGTAGTTTAATGAATGGCGAACTGTCACGCCATTATTGTATCTACCAACCAAGCGACATATCAAATATGATTCGCTAATAAAAAATCCAAGTACCAATATATGGATGGAAAAGAAATTTATTGAATACAAAAGAAAAAACATTCCGAATTACTAAGCGAGAAAATCTTCAATTTTCTACGTCTACAATCTCCTGACTGGGCGAAGAATAACAACAGGTGGAACAGTCTAAGGGCCTTTGGTCCAGACCTAAGCTGTGAGTTAGGATGTGGCGACGCAAATCACAATTTCTGCGAAATACTTTCCCGCAAGAAGGGCAGTTGAAAGGCTTGATATCCGTATGGGTCAGCAGGTGGGTCTTCAAGTTGCTCCTCTGGTTGAAGGTCCGACCGCAAGTGGGACATTTATGGGGAGAATCGTCTAAATGAAGCACCCGGTGAACGGCCAAGGTCCTGGACTGGCAAAAACCCTTTCCGCAGTCGTTACATTTGAACGGTTTCTCTTTGGAATGGATGTACCTGTTAATAAAGCCACTGATGTTAAGTACGGTAAATTTTTAAATATATTTTAAAGCCATAAATTTAAACAACTACACTAGTTACAAAAACGAAAACTCTCGTTTCCTGTTTAAAATTTGGTTAAAGCTACAAAATCTTTGGCAAAATTATCATTATATAGATTAACGAAAAATATCGCATGATCGACGGATGAAATAATAACGACTCGATGTAGAGGTGATTGTTATCGAACAAAAATGATAATTGTTCCCATGAAATTCCCTTAAACGTTTCTCTACGTGTTATGGAAACCTTTAAGATGGAGTAAACTTGCCTATTTTAAAACGAGTCACTGGTTAAAGTTAAATATCGATCCGGTTTTAAATAAAAGCGATAATCTTGGAAGGAATATAACACAATATAACCATTGTTATGACTATTAAAAAACAGGATGGGGTTATCGAATCATATATCGCTCGATAATTATTCGACCTACATCGATGTCGTGGTTGGAGAGTTTTCAATTTTTCCAAGTCTGATCGATGATGGATAACTTGAATCAGAAGGGAATATCGAATGGAGTTAGGTCTTACCTGTGATCCCGGAGATGGTCTTGGCGCCTGAAAGACTTGCGACAGATATCACAGGTGTACGGCCTTTCGTCGGTATGTGTTCGTTCGTGAATGAGCAGATTGTAAGATTTGGTGAAGCGCCTCTGGCAGAACTTGCAGATGAACTCCTTCTTGGGCCGGCTGGCGGCTCTGTTCCTCAACAGCCGTCTCCCTTCGGGATAAGGGGGTACCAAACCGTATCCTCCCACCAGGGGGAAAGCGTGGCTGGTGATGATGGCCACCGCGCCTCCGTCGCTGGATGAAGAGGTGGCCGACTCGGCCAGCCTCCTGAAGTCGAACTTGGGAGCCCGGGGAGGATGGTGCAGGTAATAGGGCCTGTCGTAGAGGTAGGGGTAAGTGCCGCCTATGTAGCTAGGCAGGTAGAAGTGGTGTATGGACGGAGCGCAGTCGATCAACATATCCAGCTTGCTTTCTTTCCTCTCGGATTCTGAAAGACAAATACACCGCAAAACTTAATTTTTTTGGCTTAATTTATGTCGTCTTCGAATATAGACTACATTCTTTTCGCATTAAACCAACCAACTTTTATATGCCAGACTTTTAAAGTCTTGGAGTTTTATCCTCTTAGTCGAAGGATAATATATTGACAAGCAAATCTTATATATCGACTCCGATCGACTGTGTTTTTCTGACATACGGTTCCGCTTCTCTGATTAAAACTAATTCCTCCGCCTAACTGTCAGTCGTAACGAAGAGAAAGTGCGAATATTTCCAACTTGGATATTCCCCTGGGAGAAGTTGGTGTCGATCACGTGACGTCGTTACGGTGTGAAGATCCGCGGGCGAGGGAAAGGCCTTACAGTCTCTCTTAGCATAATGACAAAAGTATGTGTGACTATTTAAGTGGGAGAAGCGCAGCCCCGAGCTGTTACTCGGATGCTATTTACAGATATTACAGAAGGGAAGCCAGTTGTACAAATTGTACGAGTCAACCTGTCTTTTGCTCTTAATTATCTTCATTTTTGGGAAAAAAAAATTCCCTCCGAGCTCTTTTTTTTGGACAGAAGTGGCGATTGTGAATAAACAAGTAGTTCTGGCAAGAAACGCGATAACTGCTCTACCCACATTAACATATTTGAAATTCTTCTACCGAAATTTTTAAATAAAATAAACCGGGACTGACTTTAAATAGTGTAAATTTTTCTGCATGATGCATAAACGAGATTCTCGTTATGTTCCAAACAATTTAAATATTAAGTTCTGACTTCGAATTTCTATTGGTTAATGAATGGAAAAAATATAAACAGTAACTTATATATTTACCAACCTCCTCCTTCCTAGGAAGATAATTTTTCTTTTCTCATAATATTGTAGAAATATTACATGCATAAAATCTCTTATTCTAAAGCAGAAATTTTGGAATTTAAATCACATCTCCTCCATTCATAAGGCTCGGATCTAAGACAACCAAATTAAGATATTCTTCGGAAAAAAAATGTTGAGATTTTAAAAAAGTATTAAATTTTGATACTAAAATTATCCAGGATTATCTATATCTATAATAGGTGTTTTGGCCAGTTTACTGGCGACTTATGTATATCTTTAGGCGGGAATTCTTATAAATATAGGAACTGGTCTACTATACTGTGAAAAGCGAATGACTTAGAAGACTAGGAAGAGGGGAATTATGTCGAGCGAAATATGAAAGAAGAGAAAGTCTGTAACTGTAGAAGCGGGGCAGTAAAAACTAAGAATAGAAGGCTAATAAGATCTTAACGATCCTTAACAAAGATTCGATGTTGTTAGCCGCGGTTGTGCATTTCACATACCACTAGAACCGTTCGAATATGTGATTAATATCACTAGGGTGAGATCACGTGGCAGTTTCTCTACTTAAAACGAATCTTGAGAGAGGAAACAAGTCGAGACTGTTTTAATGCTGGAGTGAAAAAGTCGGTGCACTAATATGCCTTAGCTTACTAATTTGTTAGCCAACGGTTAAATCCAGCTAACAGGTTTAAAAGATTAGAGTTCCCAGTGGCTTTCTTCAATTCGGACCCTTCGGCTGGAGACGGCGCCGTCGGTTCCTTTGTCCAAAAATAGGTCACCACGGGCTAACTACCTCTACAGTTATGTAAACAGAAGGCTGTAGGCGACCAGTGTCCTGCGCTTAACCCGGATATGGCCTTGGGAGTTGCAAAGTACACGTTGTGGGCCCTGTCATCATTTCGATGGCGGAGGAAGGAGCCATTTTTCATCAGGTTGGTTAGAGGGCTATTCTCACTTACAACCGGCATTTAATTTGTGCTTAAAAGCCCTTAATCTCTCGTGATTTGAAACCATCGTATCGGAACTGTATTTTCTTCTGCAGTCGTTACCCGAGCTTCTCTACAGTTAGACACCATATTAATCTTTTTTTCTAATACTATGGGCTATATATCGGGCAGCATAGATTCTAATAAATTCAGCTATTAATAAATACTTGGTAGCCAATTTGAAGAATTTTTCTTCTTCTTCCGAAGGTTTAAAAGAATTTTTTGAAGATGGCAGCTTCATCCTTTTCTTTTTAATACCATAAAGAGATATAGATGATTATTAACGGCCTTAATTAAACCAACATATTAGTCCATAAAAATACTTTTTTATGTATTTTTGGCATTTGGAAAAATTTAAAGAATTTCTAGATAAGGATCAATTCGTGATTATTATAAATCGAATAATGATATTCTAGTTGGTCGAAGAATGGTTTAACGTTTAAAGTAAACTAACGACTCGCTGCAGAGGTATCTTTATCCTGTTTCTAATGGCAGGATAAAGATTATAAAGGGAAAGATAGGAGAAAAGCCTGAAATAAAATGATCAAAATTCTCTGGCCAGTATATCAAAGCGCAGTTTTTCCTCAATTGAATCTTTAACAGCGACTAGAAGCCCCCATTTACTACAACCAACCTCCAATCAAGCAAACACTGTAATTTAAACTTGTACAACAACAAAAGCCAAGCGGTAGCAAAACACGACCTATTACTGGGCTGCTACAAAAGAGAGAGAGAAAAAAAGAAACTTGGGTAGTGCCTGGGAAGAAATATAGGAAAACCCTTACGGAGGCGGCGGGTTGTTTTTTTGGAAGAAAAGAGGGGCCTAACGCTGCAGAAAATTACTATGCAGAGCAGAGGGAAAATATACCTTCGCCTCTGCCATCCGAGGTAATTGCAGAGGATATTAAGTATTTTATTGGGCGCCTGGAAGGAAGTGTTGGTCCAATGGAAGCTGGTACCGGGTAATTGGGGAAGTAAAGTAGTGATTTCTGTATGCCTGAGCAGGCAGAAGTGCAGCGGGATTGATTGATTGCCATCACTCGACCAACTGCCTAATGTCTTGGCTGGGCAATTAGAGGAGAAGCCCCTTGGGCTGCCAAAGTGTCAAATTCTTTTGTTACAAGAAATGGCGCTTTGTTTTTTGAGGCTGGCTGCAGTCCAGACACGTCGGCCCGACTGAAAGAAAGACCAAATTTAAGAAAATACTCTTTAAAGTATGAAAAGAATAACAAGTAGTAAATAAAGTCAGTTTACTGCCATCGAATAAACGGAAATAAACTTACCAGGAGAAAAATTGCAGTGATATTAGTTACCAGAAGAGTTTCCATGAATTTAATTTCTCTGAATAAACTTATATAAATGTGATGTGATGCACAGAATTATTTATAAGCCAGCTATAAAGAAAGCTGAAGTCGACAGCTTCTACCATGTAGATTTTCCATTAAATATTTCAACTTTCTATACCATTGGATTCTTTTCAAATATTATTTCTTAATCCAGACGCATCATCTACTGGGCCCTAAAAATTTGCCAATATAATAAGACACAGATATCGGCCATAATTCACCAGACGAAAATCGAGCCTAAAGTAGTGCTCAATCTCACCTCTCTATGATTGATATACATCATCTGCACGTGCGTGGCTGGCCCCGGGGCATCCGGGTGATGTAAAGCACCTATCCCCAGTCACGCCTTATTAGTACGAAAGAGGGCGTAGAAGGCCCTGGGCTGGCTCCGTCCCGTGTCCAAATTCGTTTAAATTGTTGGACCGGCACTTTCATTCTGTAACTGGGACCTGACCAAATCTGCAAACCGTAACCACCGACCAATCTCATCCAATCTACGGAATATCGAACACGAATGGAAAAAATGGCCCAAACGAAGAGATTTTTAAAAATAGAGGAGGCCGACTCGACCTTTGACTAAGCAGATTCATCTATCTTTAGAGCAGAATATTTTGGTAATATATGTCCTTTCCACTTCGTCTGGCATTCTGAGAACGAACCCGAGCCTGGGTTGTCACCCGAAACTAGCTTTCGACCTCTTAAGGTGTGATGTTACTCCACCAACTTTTCTAACACCTTTCCAGATGTTTTCCCGGACTCCATAAGTCGATTATATAACAGAATTTCCACTAAATATAAAAATAGATACCACGATTTTGTCAGGTGATAGCTTCTCCCCCTTAAAATTTAAGCCATCCTATATTATCGATATTCTTAAAATAATAATATCGAGCCGTAGTCTATCAAAATTTAAATTATAAATAGACGTAATAATAATAATAATCCGCCAATGGCGCTCGGCCCTTCGAGTCGAGAAATCCAACCTTTCAATGCCCATTGATAAGGAAAAACGATACGACAGGGATTGAATTTTAAATATTTGAATTTCTTGGTCCATAGGTTCCCAGAAAATACGAAATTATTTCGAAAAAAACGACGAATAGACGGAGGTAGGAAAAGATTATTTTCTAAAATATGAATTTCTTTAGTCTGGTATGCAGAAGTGCCCGGCCAGTCTCGTCTGCACCCTGACAAACAGCTGAAAGTGTTCCCGGATTTAGTTCTTAACTTCTACACCTCATTAATTGCGTAATGAAGTCGAGGTGGAAGTGGGAAGAAGCCCAGAAACATCAAACCGCTTTCCTACTTCAGAAGCCAAGTGCGGAGGCATAACCGAGCGCAATATTTCACTCCTCGCATTTTTGACTCCACCAATTCGGCTCTTCTTCCTCTTCCAGCGTTAAATCCCACTAATTTCTCTTTTTCCATTTTTATTTTTTATAATTTTCACAGTCCGTCTGACGGCCGAGATCCTCCGTAAAGGCATTGTGGAAGCGCAGGCTTTAGTATTTTTATAAAAAGTCGTATCTGGCTCATCCAGATACGATTTTTTATAAAAATACTAAAGCTGGCACTCGGGCCTGATGTACTGGTCTGGCGTCATCCAGCCAGATAAGTAGGCTCCATCAGGCCCGAATTTTAAGTCTATTTAATCCGAAAGCTATCCGAGGCGGCCGAATAGCCAGAAAAATGGTTACAACTAAATCATAAAATTAGATTACAAATTAAATTACATATAAATTAATTGATATGCAATTTAATTTATTATTAAATTACATATAAATTAGATGCCATCCCATACCAGATGGCCCAGAACAGTTACGTTTACGTCACCAATTAATATTCGTCTTTGAGCAAATAAGGAAAACTGGAAATCTTATTAGGAAATTTTTGGGTTGTAATAAGATTCGAAGTTTTTCCGATTTAATGTCGATACGGTCTAATCCGACTCGAAGTTGTGTACAGGATTTTGGTAAATTTAATAATTAAAAACGCTTTCGGTATAAACAAATCTTCATTGGGACGGCCGAATTTCCATATTTTATAAAAACGGTGGTTAAACCGGTCACAACATTTATAATTCTATATAAAAATATTTTCAGACCTTAACTAGAATCCAGGCTATCCGTAGTTGGCCAGGATGATGTTTTAAGCGTAAAAATCATAAAATTTGCCAAATCGGTAAACAACATTTAGTAGCTTTTTACGTTGGAAGTAGACGACACCCGACTAAAATACCTAAGATCCCAGAGATTTACAGATAAGTTAAATAATAATAAAATTTTTTAGATGCCGTATTAGCTATACACGGCACTCCATAATCTTAAGACGTGACTCGGCCATTTTTCGGTTTGGTCAACTTAAATCAGGCGAAATATAACAAATCTACCCATTATTTTCGGCTAGATCTCCAGGCCGGATAAAGTCTGTTGACCCTGGAAATTTATTAACCCAACGAAATCGAATTATTTATATTTTGCATTTTAAATGGCCTGTAGAATTTTTAGCCATTTTAAAATATACTTTTTGGAGATTTGGGCCGAGAGAAGTCGTTAACTTTAATTTCTTTATTACGGCAGGCGTGGCCAGCCACCGATCGTTAAAGCCAAACTTGTTTCGCCTCTACCCTTCCCGTGTCTAGAAGGATGGCCGAACTCACCCAGCTGCCGGGGGCCTGTATCGGAGTAAAAAAAAGTGCTACTCACCTCCCGCGCAGCTCCCGAATGCCCAACCAGTGGCCCACGGGCTGCCGAAATCCCGGATCGAATCCAACCGGTCACCCGACGGATCCACCCGACCGAAAACGTCGAAGCAGGTGTCGCTACTAGGAGGCCCGCCCATCCCAGAGGCGGGCGCAGTAGGCATAACCAGTTAGCTGCAAAATGGCCCCTCCTCTCTTAATTTGTGGCTTTTGGCCAGCCAGTGGCGTCGGGTCGCTAACCTTCCGCTACCATTGTCTCTGGTAGGAAAAAATTCAGGTCGATGCCGAAGCTTCTTCTTTTTTGTCGATTAAGACGGTAGTCGGATCGGCACTCTCCATAAAATCCATTTTTCCCTACCACATTCTCAGTTGGAAATCCCTTCTCCATTCTATTATGGGAAATTATAAATGACTCGGAAACTCCATCAATCTCTTTATTTATAATCCTAAATCCCTTACCATGCCGACTCGTAATTGCACCCTCAACATCCGTTCGACCCCCTTAAATTGAACATTTTGATACAGACTAGTGAATCTCGGCATGAAAAATGAAACTTCGATGGTTTAAATTGCTAAATTTGGTTATTTTATGGTTACAGACGAATTAAGAGATACATCCGCCCAATTTAGTTTCGGATAAAATACATATTTCCATATCCTCCAATTTATATAAGAATATATTTTATCCATCCGAAATGATGGTCATTCGAAGAGTAGAATACAATGACACACCACCACCCGACATCATCTTGGCACAAGTTGCTGCCTGGTGTAACTGGTTGCTGGGTATATACCTCGGTATGCCAGATATTATAAACCAAAACTGGTTTAGAGCATTAAATACGTAATTCGAATTGTAAAAACATTTAAGGATCAGTAATTTACGCCACCACCATTACCAGAGTCGATTTCCATCCCATTATATGGAAAGATCAAAAAAGCTTTTAAAATTAAATACGAGAAGTGGCGACTATACCCGAAGAATTTTCAGAAAAATATTTTAGATAACTATAAGATATTTTCTATATAAAGATACCAAGGACATGTAACCATAACCGGAAGATTTTTTTATAAGACGATCCGGTATCTATCGGGCCATCCAAGGTTTCCCGGGGTGCCACCGATAATTGCAGTTAATCCGAAGAGGATCAATTCTGGCCACACCTGCAACCTAAATTAATAATAGGAGACGTTAATGAGAAGAAGCGAAGCCTGGACGTCAACCGAGCGTGGAAGGCTCTTTCATTAACACCTTTACTCTCACGCCAATACGCGACCCGGCTCTATTACCTGATTGTTTGGAAGCGGCAAAAATAGTCTTTTCATTCAAATATGCTCGGTATGCATCTATTATATTTCGGAAATCCTCCGAGGCTATCGATCCTTTAAACCTTGGCCAAAATTTGATCAGAAAGAAGATTTTGTCATTTTCCCGGGCCTGACCATCGGTAAAGGGTTTTCCCTTTATTCCGATATTTTTAAAAGATCAAGTTACATATTTAGAATTCTTTTTAAAGTGTTAAGCGCGCTTAAGCGTATGTGTATAGAAGCGTAGAAGTTTAATTAAAATTTCCAATGCAAAAATGCACCGAAGTATCTTTCTGTTATCAATGATGCATTGCCATTTGCTTTTTACACAGAATGTCAATTAAGGTCCGTGTTTTCGGATTAATAATAGAAAAAAAAATTAATTTTCCGCTCCGCCAACGAGAGAAAAAAAAGATAAAATTTGTTATTCCGCAGCCTAATATAGATTGTCTTGTGCCGTAAAAAATGGTAAAGACTTATTTGTTTAACTAAATTTTAAGATGGGCTCCAAATTGTATTCTTATTATCAAAGGGCGTTTTAAGAAAAATTTTACTCGTATCGTAAACTTATCCTTTAGTTTCACTGTTGCCAACTTTTATCGTAAGAATTTCGAATGCTGCCAGTCGAAATACTTCGACGCCACTACTAGATTCTCGGAAAAATTCGAGAATGCCTCTTAAATATGCAAAGCGTCCCCGAGGCTTTCCAAATAATATGTGGCACGTGAGGAGACGCATCGTGTCACCTGATCATTAAGGGATGATGTTGCGCTAAGAGGGTAAGGCAGATCACGATTTGGCGTGGTGGCAGGCGACCGGGCCACCCCCGTGTCCTCACCTCTGACCCCTAGGCCCTCCGGCCAATGTTGAAGCGCTGTATTACACGTGCGACACTTTGACCCTTCGATAATAGCCATGGGAGAAGGGGATTCCCTAACAGCCTGCCAAAGGCGGAGGGCACCAGATGTGATATAGGTATCGGTACGCCACCCTTCTCTTTACACGATACTGATATAGTAATAAAGAAGGGTCCTATACGAGAATCTGTTTCTATCTATCGCGTGGCACTGATATAATTCTAAAATATTCTTCTGGCGCTTAGTCACACATTAATAACATTTATCATCGCTGTTCTTAGAATGCAACAAAAATGGGCAGATTATATAAAAATGATACTTTGCAAGGGAAAAATTGCTCTAGTTTATTATCCAACAAAAAATTCCATTAGTGACAACAGTATATGTTCCGTGTATCAAAATAACATTATATAAAAGGCCTATACAAATAAGCTGATAAATTAATTTTGTATTTTTCTCTCTTCGCTACTCAAACAGGAATTTTAATCCATAGTCGTAACCAAATATTCTGTCGAATGAAAAGTCCAACTTTATTCCCGAGAGAGTAGTCAAACCAAGCTACCGACACAAAAAATGCTATCAGATGCGGAGAAAAACTTGATAAGTTTTCCTGATTCTCAATCCATACTCTACCAATTACTGTATTATTATACAGTATCTAGGTACTCGAAAGACTCGTTATCCTAGTAGTTGGTCATGCCGAATGCCGTAAATCTTACAAACGAACCTGAGAGCGCATTCCATACACAAACACATAAGAAGTTCACTTGGAGAAGAGTGCAGCCAGAAATTAACTCCCTAGAGAGGCCTCTCCGCTATGCCATTAGGTTATTAACCAGACATCATCTGGCCACACCTAATTCCTGCTGCACCTCCCACTCCTTCCAATTGGGTGCAGCCTTACCTGCTATTTACGGGCCTTATCCACCAAGGCCTTCTCGGTTCACACAATATAAGCGAAAGCGTTTATACACAGAAGCCGTGGAAGCGACTTCAGATATGGTCGTCTTATTAAGGCCCATCCCGGGCCAACGGTCTTAAATACCACGCAGCAACTTTTACGCTATTGCTCAGTTAGCTCTCAAAATTCATTTATAACTTATTCGGGCCAGGTGAAAGGCTAGTACCACCCAAATTGAAATGGCTAGAAGTGCAAATGATTGTGGCTCTCATCTAGTGGCTACGCCACTACTCCGCCCTTCTATAAATCACTAGTAACGAGAGAAGTGCGGTCCGATAATGGAAAGGGCCTCAAATTCGTTGCACTCGTCCGTTTTTAAGGGGAAGAAAGCCATTCCGAGATTAAGAGCCGAACTGGCTAGAAAGTTGTCTTTCCAGGCGGTCTTTAGAAGTTGGTTGATTCCCTTGTTCATAATTTTCGATATGTTCCAGATCTATACAAATGTTCTTAAAAAATACATTTACACTTTCAGTTATAATTATTGTAGATATTCAGCAATATTTCAAAATTTCTGATATAAGTTTACTAATTTAAAAACCAGACGAGTATCTAAACTTTCACCAGTTAAGTTAATTTTCAAGTTCTGATCGACACGAATTATAAAATGGCACTATGATTTTTGTGAGCTAGACATTATTCTTCTTTTCATAACTGATCTTTTTCACATATACATTAAGTAATTTGAGCAAAGCACGGGGAAAATAAAGTGGCCTTAATTACAAATTATTCATTAAAACCATATCATGCGTAATCGGTCTAGGTCTGTAAAATGTGTTTAGGCCATTAGTACTAAGCGGTCAAAATTATAACTGTAGCATATACATGTAGCATCGACCTAGGTCTTTAGTCTTTTATCGCTGTTGCAATAATAGAATGACAGATTTATATTATAATACTCTTACAGAGTCTAAACTTCAACACGCATATGGTAGATTTTAAAGAATTTAACATATTAAATCCACGGAAAAATTGCAGTTATAAGAATAATTGAAAGTGAAAAATGGGAGAAAAGTGATCTCACCTCTTTAGAATGGACAGAAGGTAAGCAATCTTATCTTTTCCGATAGCAGCAGGATATGTGAGGGTTGAAGATAAAGTAGCGCAGATATCGAGTGCTTAATACAGTCGTCCCACGCTCCAAACTTTATCAAAAGTAAAAAGAAAGCAGAAATGAAGAAAAATAGTCAGCGTGAAACGAAACAAAGCAATTCAAAGATTTCGAATTTGGTAAAGAAAGGAATGAAAACTCACCTTCTGAAGTAGGCATTTCCGTCATTAAACTCGCTCTTCTCTCTCAATTTTTTCTTCTCTGCAAAATCGAAAAATATATAAATAATAAACTATATCGGGTCCCATAGATCTACACCGATCTACAAGTTTTTTATCTATAAGATGAATTTTATCTGGTAATTTTATACCATAAAGTACATAATTTAAGCTTATATATATATATATATTTTGCCTAACGTAAATAATTTGTAGATCCTCTTATTTTAATTTCTCTCTTTTCAGAGATTAGATTTTCGCTATTATTTCTGATAGAACTTAGGCAACTAAAATTAAGTTACAGAAGCTACATAGGCAATTTTCTGATCATTTAATTCTGCACCACTAGGCATTTTATAAGAAATTAAATTTGTTTCTTTATGATGATTAAAAGCTTCATAAAATCCTTTTACATACATAGCATAAGATATAAGGTACTACAGATTTCTGTAACTTGTAAGTTTTACTCATTCACTATTATTTAAGCGGAAAAATATTAAATTCGAAGGTCTCAATTATTAGTAACGAATAAACTTAATTTAATAATTAAACGAAAATTGAAATTCCAGCATTAAAAGTAGTTGTAGCTTTCTATAGAGAAAAATCTTTTTATAAAACATACTCACCAGATTGGGAAAAAATTAAACATTTCGAGAATTTAAAAGAAAGCTACCACCAATCCAGGAACGAAAATAATTCTTTATTTTTCGTTTTGAAATTGTATGACAATCTTCTGTTTTTAGAAAGGGAAACGAAGATCTTTAAATTTTGTGAAAAAATATAAAAACGAATTTGAGTGAAATGCTCACTTTAGGCACCATTATCGAATAAAAACTTTTGATCAAAGTCTATAACACAGTTGCAAACTTTTCATTGAAAGTTGGCAACAGGCTTATCATAATTTAAGAAGCAGTGGAACTGAAACTCAGCCAAATATTGACTTATTGTCATTATGAGAAAGACAATCTGAAAATCTCAAAGAGAATTTTAATTATTTTGTTTGTAAAACTTTACTTAAATTATTCGAAATTAGTAACTAGAAGAATTCATAAATCGACTCTGGATAGATCAAAACTCGAAGGGAAATTTACTGGAATAATCAATTTTAACTTTGTTTAGATCCAATAGGAAAATGAACTTTTCGAAAAAATTTCCGTTTTTTAGTTTGTCTGTGGAGTCAATATCGGTTAAAATTGAACAAACAATAAACATGTAACCGTTTCTTCTATTATAGCGACTCTTACGAATTTCATTCTTAACTCAGTTTTATATCAGTCTGATCCCGCCTAGCTGGTTTTCGTCATTTTCTATAAATTTCCCATAAATCATTTATTAAAAAACAAGAAAATCATCGATCGAAAAGATGTGGAAGAGATGGTATCATTTTACGTAGAAAACGAGCCGAAAAACACAAAATAGAAACTATTAAACATTAAATTTAAATTTATTAAAATGAAATAAATACGAAAAATTTACCTGGAGAGAACTTCACCCTACTCCCTCTATGAGCGCTGTTGTCGCCCGTTGACTGACATCATACAGCTCCACGTGTTACTTATACATCGAGATCGCCCATTATTTGATTGGTGGTTCGACTACCCGCATCCGCCCCAACGCTACCGAGTAACCAATGATGCGTGATAACTTATGGACGTCGGCGGATGTTTACGCCAATGGTGCGGATTTTAAGAATTGTAGACAGACGCGTTTTGAATGTCGACTTTATTTCGGGGAAATTTTATTTTTATAAATAAATAACGGAAGGGGAAAGATTTCTCACGCGTTTTCGCTGTCAGGAAATATTTACAAACAGAAAAACTGCTGACAAACTCAATGACGTCATTATTTCCATTTCTGCTCTTCTCCTCTGTCGCTTTTCTACGAATTTTGGAAATGACTGGCCCGATATCCCAGTTCAAATTTAACTCGTAATACAATAGAATCTCTCTTCTATCGCGTCCTTCTTTTACTTTCTGTTAAACTAGATAATTAAGAGAAATTTTCCACAAATATCCCATCGATTCAACTAAATTTTAACTTAGATTACCGCTACTTACAGTTTTATCAAATTTATAAAAATTTGACAAAAATAGAGTTTTGTCAATTTAAGAAAAATTACCCTATATTTGTCTTCTAAAGAAAGTTTAAGAGATAATTTATTTATGTTTAAAGAATTTTCCCTTAATTTTTTATATTGCACTTTTCAGTGCAATAAATTAAAAAATTTCCCTTAATACGATTATTACTGTAATTAATAATCAGTTATGATTTTTGGACATAATTAAATTTCCTTTTGTCGAATAAATTCGTTTTAATTTTAGCTGTTCATACCAAAAAATCATTAATAACTTATAATCGAATTTTGCAGGAATATTTTTTCATCAAAATTTTTTCGTCCCGCATTTATTGTCGATTGGCCTATATGTGTAGCGCAACGGAAATCTGCAAG
>WUQG02358132.1:0-18307 GCA_011317285.2 Androctonus mauritanicus | reverse complement strand
ACAAAAGGCATCACTACTCAATACATGCAACATAGTAAGAAAGTTTCTCAACACTGACACAGACAATTAGTTAACACTCAACTAAATATCACAAATAGCTATGTCTTGACTCCTGTCCAGCATAGCACTTTGCTCCAGAGTTATTCCATGCTCATATTGATTACCCCAATATAATAATAATATTATTATTATTATATATTAATATATATATATATATTAATAAATTTTTATGGAATTAAAATTTGTATTCTTTCCTAATCTCCTTAAAAAATTTTTTAGTCTCAAAAGTAGTATCAGTATATGAGATTTTATTTTGTATGCTTAAATTAAGTAAAATGTAGTTGAGCATCAATTATTTGAATGTCAATTATTCAAACAAAATCAATTATTCGAACCACTGTCGTTCAAAAATTATTACATCTACTTTTAGTGCTCTGTTATGCTGAAATATTACTCCTGTTGCTTAATGCATTTATTTCCAATTACTTATTCATAGATATATACAGTATAACATAGAAATAATCTTAACACAGATTTTGTATAAATTGAGTACTCTCATGCATATTTGATTATCTAAACTATTTGATTAACCAAACAACCTTGGTCCCAATTAGTTTAGATAATCAATGTACTACTGTAATTTGATTATAATAATATTAATTATTATAAAAAATATGATATAAAACTTAGTTAAATGGAGCTGTCAGTAAAAATCAATACATATGCTTTTTTCATAAAATATATATAAAAAGTATGAATTCATCAAAAATAAATAAAAAAAATTATAAAATTGTTTTTAAAATTATTATAGAATGAAAGATTTTTAACTGGTTAAGTAATTATAGTAGAGATTAATAGAAATAAAAAAATTATGCATAAAATTTAAATGGAAGTAGCTTTATTTGAAAATAAGCAAAAGCATCTGGTACTGCTTAACATTTCTGGAAAATAATTTGCATTTATAGATGTCATGTTGTAAAATGAAAGTTAGATTTTGTATTTATAAAAAAAATTTATTAGTCAAGTTGACAGATGAGTAAATTTTGACTTTGAGATTAGCTTCTTTGAAAACTAAACTCAAATTTATAAATTATTTTGTTTTAATAAATTTGTTTGTATAATCAAATAATTATTATATTTAACATTTTATTAAAAGTTTTATTTCAATTAACAAAAATTTGATAAACTTAATTCAAAAATTATATCAGAGATTTTGCTAATTTTTGTACTTACTCTATGAGTTGTAAGATAAATTCTTCCTTTCTTTGTTCCATGGAAATTTTTTGCATCATCTCCTTCAAACTGCAGTTCAACTCCATCACAATATAACAATATACTATATCAAATAAATAAGTTTAATTTTAGGAAAGATTTTAAGTGCTTAAAATAAGAAACTGAATGCTGGTATTGAACTGTATAGAATACTACAACTGTATTGATTTAATAGTGATTAAAGATATGTAATAATTTAAGATTGAAGCAAATTCTAAGCTTAAACATTAGAAATATTCAATACACATTCATATATCCAACTATTTTATTGCATTGTGGCAGATAATGTAAAATGTTCCTGAATTTTATTACCAGAACTATTTTATTAAATTTAACTAAAATTTAATGAATGTCTTTATTAACTTAAAAAATATATTTTTTTTTCATATACAATATTACAGTATATCAATTTCACAAAAAATTAATTTTGGCAATATATGACAAAGTGCATATACATCAATATAAAACAAATATCTATATACAGTTGGCATATCTAATTGGGGGAGTGAATCAATGAATGGAAATAAAAATGCTAACTTTCAATAAGTTTTTGCAACTTAGTATCATTTAAAAAAATATTACATTAAAATATAAAAAGATTACATTTATATATATGCACTTGCATTTAACTTTATATGTTATATCTACAAAAAATAATAACTGAAAACACAATATAGTAAAATTCTTGAACATTATTATTATATAACATATAAATAATGATACTCAAAAGTATTTCTATTTACTGAGTAAGTATAATAATAATTGACCATAGGAATTACAACTGAACTACTCTGTAGAAACATACATATATACAGATAGTTTAAGCAGTTGAAACCACCTATGGAATTACAATTTTGCTTAAAAAACATAATATCACCCAAATTCTACATTCAATACTTAATCCAAAACAACAGCAAAGTCATAGAAATGAAAATTTTTACTCTGAAATATTTTCAATCAATTACTACATCATTAGCATATAAACATGTATTCAAATCAGAAGATAATATATAATAAATTATTAAAAATATATCTTTAATTTATAATATATATTTTTTTTTTCTTTAAGAATTTTAAATTCCTTATTACACATTTGCTGTATTTATACATTCTATCTTCATTGAAAGACAAAAAAAATATTACTTAAAAAAATTTAGTATTGTCCATATGATAAGCATAAGTCACTTTTGAATATCTTGAATTCAGTAGCATGTTATCTATATATTATGTAAGTATTTTGGCATTTGTCAAGTATATCTTCTTCTTCTTCTAGGTATTATGGAGGCTATAGCTTAACGCTTTTTCCTCCAATTGCGATAATTAGTTCCTGGATGTTAGGTGAAACGACGAGTTGTTACGATATAATTTTCTAGTTGTGCGATGTGGCGTCGAGTATCCGCCTGAGGTGGAGGCCAGTAAATTGCGTCCAGATTTTGCAGTGTTGTTACTGTTATTCCTAATGCCTCCTTTAGGGTTGTCCTCGCTCTTGAGTAGGCCGGGCATTCAATCCAGTAATGACAGGCAGTTTCAAGGTTCCCGCAGTGTGGACAAACCGGTGTTGGATGAAGTTTACGAGTATATAAAAAGGTATTTAATGGAGCCGTGTTTGTTCGAAGACGGTATATCCGTACCTCCGATTCTCTGTTCGAGCAGCCATCTGACAGCCAATGCTGGAACTGATGGATATGGCTGAACGCCCTGTTGGAAGCGATCGCTTGCCAGTCTGTGTGAATAGCTTGACGCCAGGACGAGAGTATTGACGCCAACACGTCATGGTGATCTAAGACTCGTCTCACTGAGCCATCCAGTATCGAACTGCGTGAGAGGGCGTCGGCCGCCTCATTTATGGGAATACCCACGTGGCCCAGGGTCCAAACAAGATCTATTGGGTTTGGATTTTTCTTGAGCTGTTCCATGATTTGTAAAATTGCAGCTGCCGAAGTTGGTGAGGCATTTCGGATCGCCTTTATTGTGGAAAGGCTGTCAGTGAAAATAGTTATGCGTCCTGTGTGGTTCTTAGTGATATTCAGGGCTACCACTATTCCCATTGCTTCTGCTGAGAATATTGAGCTGCACGGATGGACTTGGAGAGTTTTGTGGAATCCCCATTTTGGGATGGTGATACCGATCGCCATCCGAGATGTCGTTTTAGAAGCGTCAACTCCAACAAGCAGAGCTTGATTCCAATGCTCATTACACTCAGCCATGAAAAGACTACAATATGCTGACATCGCCAGGCCCGGCAACTGGAAGGATAAACCCTGATCCCAGATCTTGCTGCGCATGGTTCTCCACGCAGGAGGGGGAGGGTTATAAAGTGTAAGGTCAGAAGGACATATATTGGTTTCTTTAGTCCAATCGGCCGCGTAGGTCTCAAACAGCGCTTGATGCCATTGCCAGTGATAAAAATCAAGGTAATTCATCTTGTGAAGGTGTTTGTAGAGAGGGGACCAAATGTTCCAAAATAAATGTCTGAGATAAAGACGGATGGCCTGTAACTTAAAAATGGTCTCGAGAGGAAGAACACCGGCCTCAGCCAAGACAGAGAGTGTCGGGGAAGTTTTTGGGAGCCCGAGGGCCACTCTCAGGGCTGCCAGATATGGTGGGTATAAACGCTGTATAGTAGTTGCTGGCGCAGCCGCAAATAGAGGAGAGCCGTAAGAGAGCATAGCTTTGATCGTTGAGTTAACGATACGAAGAAGATGAATCGCTCTCGCCCCTCGTCTCGGGGAGGCAATAGCTCGCAGGAGGAGGACCGCCCTGGCCGCCCTCGCACGAAGATAGTCCATATGTTGGGACCAACCAAAGGATGCCGAGAAAATGACACCCAAGACCCGTTGTTGAGATTTTTGTGGGACTCTTTCCCCCCAATTGTTAATTCCACCGGAGGACGGTTCCTTTTCTTAGAGATGTCAAGAACCGCACTTTTTGCGGAAGAAAAGTGTAAACTCCATTGTGCCGCCCAGTGTTCCAAAGCAGCCAGACCTTGCTTCATCCTATTAATTGTCGCGACCCTATTCGGACCAGAAACCACCAGCGTTAGATCGTCCGCATACGAGATGCAGTCTACTCCCCGAGGGAGGACGCCCCATAAGTCAGATAAATAGCAAGTGAATAGAAATGGCGCTAAGACACTTCCCTGGGGCACTCCGTGAAGGTAAGGCAGGCTGGGGGAACACACCCCTCTCCAACGGACTTTTCCCGTACGATAACAGAGGAACTGTCTCAGCCAGTGAATGGCACGCCCATGAATCCCTAGGGACTCCAATTTAGCTACTAGTGCCTGGGGGCAGACCGAGTCGTAAGCCCCAGCGATATCGAGCGTCACCATAAATACCCAATGTCTGCGGGCTCGCGCTATAGCTATTATACGGTGTAACGTTACCAGAGCCTCGAGAGTCCCTCTCCGAGGGAGGAACCCGAATTGATGTTCAGAGAAAAGGTGATGATGTTCAACGTAATATTGGAGGCGCCTAAGGAGCATTCGCTCGAAGATTTTTGCCAGAACAGAGGTAAGCGCGATCGGCCGATACGCGGATAGCTCCGAGGCGATGCCTCCTGGCTTTAGAATAGGAACAATTGTAGATTCCGTCCACGTCCTGGGAACGTTACCCGTGTCCCAAATGTCGTTATATAACTGTAACAGACGCTGTCGACTAGCGACATTCATTGCTATCACCGTGCGAAGGGGGATCCCGTCACTACCGGGCGTGCTTTTCTTAGAGCTGTTAATAGCTAAGGTCAGTTCGCGAAAGGTAAAGACGAAGTCTAAAGTCCAGGTAGGCCTCCCGTGGATAGCCGGAAGGGGCGCGTACGTTCCCTGCTGCCGCCTCCGCCCAAAGTAGTTGTTAAATTCCTGCGCTTGGGACTCTGGGTCTGTCAGAAGGCACCCAGTGAGGGTTTTGAGAACCCCAAAGGTGTCAGGAGTCTGGTACTCGATAGCACGTAGGTGCCGTATCATGCGGTAAATTGAGCCTGTGGCCGCTCCCACACTACAAAAATGATCCCACCAAGTTCTACGCGCCTGTCGCACCTCTCTTCGAAGACAAGCGGAGAGCCGCTGGTATTCTCTCCACCAGCTAGAGTCGCCAAATCTGCGCGCTATTCGGAATGCGCGACGTTTTTGCGCTCGGAGGTGGCTGCACTTCGCTGTCCACCAAGGACTTCTAGAAGTGTTTGCCGTCCTGACAGTGGTGTGTTTCTGTCTACTTTGACTGAGTAATTGCTCAAAATCGCTGTACGAGATAGGAGAATGATCGACCTCTAGGGCCGCCGAAATAGTTTCGGTTACATTAGTCCAATTGGTTGTGGTATAAACTTTCGGTTTGCGAGTGTCTTCGTTCGAGCCCAAACCCGGGGACCTAAGAACAGTCTGAATGGGGACATGGTTGCTGCCCAGAGGGTCGTCGAGGGGACGCCAAATAGCCTCATCGGCCAGATCCTGGGAGCAAATGGTAATGTCGATAGCCGAGGCGTTGTCCGCACCCCAAAAATGAGTGGGCTGTCCCGAATTCAACAGGACGCAGTCGGCGTCAAGGAGCCAGGAATAAAGAGAGGAACCCTCGTGGGTAGGGCTGTGGATACGGTTGTCCCATAGAGGATGCCGGACGTTCCAGTCGCCGGCCAGAACGTACGGAGTCGGGAGCGTGTTAGTTATAGCGTCCATCTGATCACCGGAAACTCTCCCATGTGGGACGTATATGTTAATTACTGCGAGTCGTGAACCCCGACTTATTAAGTCAACCCGCTGAAGCTCAATGTCTGGCTCCATATTCGGCGTAGTGACGCTCGTCGCGGCCCAACGGGTCGAAACCGCTATTAGGAGACCGCCGCCAATTGTCACTTGTCGATCCCTACGAAAAATGTTGAATCCGGGTAAGGTGAAAGTCGTCCCTGGACGGAGCCACGTTTCCTGGATTAAAAGGATATCCGCATCGGAAAACCAGTTCGAGTGGATTAGTTGCGCGCGGTTTGCGCGAATTCCTCGTGCGTTCCACTGATATAAACGGAAATACGGGTTACCCATCGAAAGAGCGATTCAGGCGTGGACCCCGTTTACTGAGTTTTACCGTCTCCGCCGCTGACGGAGACTTCTCTATTGTGTCCTCCCTTCGTGAGGTTTGGACAAAAGCTCTTCTCTCTGAAGAGAAGCCGCACTCGCTTCCCGTTGCCTGTGGCCCGTCTGAGTCGATGTCTTCTGACATCTCTGAGGCGTAATCCCCTTGTCGGATTTCTGTCCCCTGTGAAGGTTGTTTTTGCGGTGTATCATCCTGAAGTTGTTTTTTGCCTTTTTTGTGGCGTTTGGGCGGAGGGAGACACGGCGGGTTTAGGGGCTGCTCGATCTTATCCGACGAAGCTGTTATTGCCTTCTGCGCCTGTCGCTTTCTCGAGTCAACCTCTGAAGTTGAACCAACCGTCAGGTCAGCTATCTTAGCCTCCAGTTGCTGGATACGGACTGTACACTCCTGCAATTGCATAGTAAGTTGTTTCATTGCCTCGAGCAATTGCTGAGGAATATCCTGTTGGGAAGTCGCTACCGAGGTTTTTTCCGGGCCCTCTGGGCGACGAAGAGGAGCCTGTACTCTGGTGGCCGTTCCTGAAGTCACTGAAGCGTAAGTCTCCCTTCTGGGAGTGGGATGCGAAGCTTGTAAAGCCCTCGGTTCAAGGCGTAAAGCACAGCACCGCAGGCGCTCCGCCTCTGCGCGTACTCTTGGGCATCTAGGATCGGCTGCAATATGATTCCCTCCGCATCGACAGCAGCATGGCAACGTGGCCATACAGTCAAGAGAATTATGTTTACCTCCACAACGTCCACATACCAATGACCCCATGCAGGAGCGGGCCGAGTGCCCAAAAGCCTGACAGGAAGCACAGCACAAGGTCTGGGAATAAACAAAGCGCAAGGATAGCGACGGAAACAGACCTTCACGTAGTCCAACTCGTCCCTCCCTATCACAGAGAGGAGTACCGTTCGACTGGAGAGACGATGACCTCCGTCCAACTTAGTAAATCGGCGGACCTCAGAGAAACGATACCGATGGTCCTGGATTGTTGCAAGAATCTCCTCCGCGGAGATGAAAAGGACTTCGATAAAATTATATTGTAGAGAAACGTGATCGAATCTAATGTCAGACGTCCCGCTTTTATACCGTATTCTTTTTTTTATGGCACGATGACTTTTAAATACCGTAAGTCTGGAATTTGGTCCAAGTGGCCACATTTCAATAGTGAACTGCATTTTGAAAATTAAAAAAGAAAGCATCTAATTTATTTTAATTAATTAGATGCTTTCTTTTTTAATTAGAAAAATTAAAAAGAATGCTGCTCTAATACTTAAAACTTGGGGATTGGCTTATATATAGGATTGAAATTTTTACAGATTTTTAAACTCCGAAGTGGGAACTGGCCCCTACGCCAGTATATACTACATTTTGAACTTATAGATGGTTGTTATCATTTCATTTCATTTAAGCGAGTACTCCGCGCACTGATAGGGAATCTGTCATAATTCCGAGAAGCTTGGTAAAAGTATTGGGGACAGTCAACGGAGTATAACTGTCTATTATCATTTTCCCATAAAATTGACTGCACTAAAAAAATCTTAATTTCTTAAAAAACCTATAAAATGCTAGAACTAATAGGCAGTAGTTAATGACATTTGGCAAATTATTTTATGGTAAGACGATTTCATCATCATCATCAGCAACCAATGAGAATTAAAATGTTCTTAACATAGGCATTATTGATATAACCTATTTGTGTGTCTCTACCGATAACTTTCGAATTAATTGTTTTATTTGACAAGAATATTTTCCCATTAATCTCCAGGCTGCACCATTCGAGCTGGCCTGTTTAAAATAGCCGAGATTCTTGTGAAATAATAGGGAACTATTTAATAGATTTTTACGAAATTCGATACGTCCATTATTGTGGTGGAAGAAGATTTTTATGGCCTTTATTTTAAATCGTTCCTCTTTCGCAAGCCGCTGATTATGGCTGTTAATTCAATGTATGGCCCTGGAGATTTTTGCTAAATTGTTCTCTTCAGTTTCCGTCATAAATAATATCAGTTAGAAATACTAAGGGTAATCTTAAAAATAATATTCTGAAAACTCGATTGTTGTTTTAATGAAGGTCGAATGAAACGCTGCTACTATCGTATTTACTATTAATGCGCCAGGTTTTCTTAAACATACATCGGTCGTGGCGTAATAAAGGTTTTACCATTTTTGATGGTATGGTGGTACTCGTCGATTTTTTTTGGAAAAACTATAATGGACACCTATACTCTATTCACTGTCGTCCCGTATACATGTATATACGTGTGTACGCACCGAGTTTTTATCAAAACTGGTCGAAGGCGGAGTAGCTACAGAAGTATGGAATACTACTACTTTTTAAAATTATAATGTTGGAATATAATTTCGATGAAAACTATATAATAAAAAGGAAAAAAATTCTATAATTTGGAAACAATAGTTTCACTGTCGAAATAATTATTAACGACAGAGAATGAATAATACATTAATAATGAAAAGTTACGAAATAACTAAAAAATAAGAAATTTTATCTATTGAACATTATATAAAATATAAATCAAATTATTTTGTTTCTGATGTATTTTTTATTGCATTTATCTTTGGATACTTCCAACATACTGTAATTAGAGAATCAGCCACGCTGATAAATAATAACAATATTTAGATCTAAAATAATGACAATATTGTAAGATTCGAGACGATTTATGTTTTCAAAATCAAATGTCTAAGGAAAATATCCTATTAAATATTACATTCTTCCATTAGCTTACATACTATATTATTGCAAAAAATCATTTCTTGCGGGATAGTAGCGACCAGAATGGGACAATTCTATGCGCCACTGGTTCGTCTCTGCCATTTCTGTACCAAGATGATTCTACATCAGCTATTTCTATGCTCTATTTTTTCACCAGAAAGACACACAATGAATTTTATTTCACCTCGCGCTGATTTTTTTATTCCGTTTTTATAATAAAACAGATAAAAATAAAATTTAAAATCTTTACTACAAAGATTAAAAATAGCGCGAGGAAAATGAAATTTTTCTTTTCGATTATAGGGGAGACCTGGGCTAGTTGTTAGAGTGGCAAATTTTTAAAACTAGATTTAACCACACGCAGTAGGAGCGGCACTTTCATAATTACGGAACACGTGACATGTTGGACAGAGAACGATCCGTCGTAGTTTGAAGTTTAGATTGACCTGTCAGTGAATTTTATAACTCTCTATTCAATTTTTTGTGCTAAAAGTAAATTTGTTTGCTCGTGTTTCACACGCGATTTTGATATAAAGGAAAGAAGCTAAGTTTGTTATTTTACCGAGTGTTACCCGAGATATCAGAAAGTTACCGGTTACTTTCTTTTCTTAGTTAACGATCGAGACAGAGTTAAATGTAACGGCGGCACTCGGGGCTAGTTGTTACATGGTAGAAAAGGAAAAGCATCGTGAAGTGAATTCGGACAGTGAAGATGAAGATTGTCTTTGTATTGTATGTTTCAAACCATATTCGAAAAGTAAGAGGGCAAAATTTCATTCAATGTACAGTCTGTAAGAAATGGACTGACCAAGGCTGTGGGTTTTATATTTGCATACACTATTCATCAGATTTTCTTTTTCTGATAATGAACATAACTAATTTGAACTAATTGTAATCTAGGATAAGTGATTTTTGTAAAAATATACTGAATAAATTTCTGAGTTTTCCGATAAAACTTTTGTGTAACAACTTGCCCCACGACGGGGCAAGATGTTACATTTGTCCGAGCTCCAAATATTCAAAATTTTTAAGTTTAAAATATGCAGTTATTCGGATCCAAAAAATATATAAAGTGCGCAAAGATGTGTTTGTTCACTACTGAAAATTTCAATGCTTTAGGAATACTAGAAAAAAATTGTAACAACTAGCCCCGGTCTCCCCCTACGAGTAAATCTAATTCAAAAATAGATATCGTCGTATTAATGTATCCAAATCCACTTTACTTAATAATAATTTGCGAAATCTGCCACATTATCCCTGTCTTCCACTATCTGAGGTTCCTTTAATCCACATTATCGCTGATAATCGGGACTCTATTGTATATAAGTTAACTTCCTAATTTTTGGTGGTATGTTATGTTTTATTAATTTGTTCAATCTTCATATATTACTATATAATGTAACAACAGTCTAAATATTGTAGTCTCTATACCAGCGGTGTTCAACCTGTCGATGGCGGAGCAATTTTTGGTCGATCTCTTGTTTATTCCTCCTTACAAATTTAATTAAAACTGAAAAAATAATATAACATAATGATAAACAAATTATTTTTTTAATTATCTTTAAGTGTATGGCTATTGTTTGTTTATTTTTCGTTAAAATTGTCATATCAATAACTTTCTTATCATTTGGAAGTATACGCCCGAGAAGTTTCAAATATTAACTGATATTGTGCAAAAGATTCTGTCGTGTTTCGGATCGACATACTTGTCAGAATCCACTTTGTCAAATGTCAACGTCATAAAAAATCGAGAAACCAAATTACAAATGATCATTTGGATGATGGTCCGCTATTGGCCACTTCGTATCAACCTATGAAAATATTGTGAACTCCAAACAATATCAAATTTCGCGTTAACTTTTTTTTAATCAACCAGCATTTCCTATAACTTATGAGTTGGTAATCAATCTATTGTTTTTTTCTAACTTAGGTTTTCCAAAATAGAGAAATAAATATTTTGTTCCAATATATTTGTTTTATTTGTTGAATTAAAATAATCAAAAATGATAAATAAATTTTTAAATACACAAATAAAGTTTTTAGAGCTGGGAGAGCGCTTCTCCGAAGTGAATGAACGTATTTAATTGCGTAGTTGCACGTAATCAGGTATCAGGTTGGAGGAACGTGATCTATATAAGAGAGTAGATGGCTGAATAACTCGGTGTCGAAAAGTAGCTCGCATAGTAAAAAAGGTTGAACACCGCTGCTCTATACTGTAAATGAGCGACATTTATATTTACATATAAACTATCCAGAATATGCAATACAAAAAAATTCCCTATTAAGATTAGTACACAATTTATTACAAATGACTAGAATAATCAACAGTTAGCTCACAAATGAAATGTTGGGGAGTTCTTTCCATTAAAGATGTAAGTAAAAACAAAGCCTTACCAACAAATCTATGAAGAAATACCTGATCACTGGCAAATATCCTGTGTCCTGAACCACATTATTGATCCAATTTGCTTTATTTTTAATAAATACTGTATTTTAGTAATATTACCAATTACATAATCCAAAAAAATGTAATTAGAAGTTTTAAATAAGAGAGGAAGTAAGTATTCTTACAATAGATTATATATATAATGTTTTCAATAAAGTTAACAGAATTAATATTAATTTAAAATTTTATCAAATCATTCCTTTTTTGATGTAAAATTGGCAAGCAAAAAATTTGCTTGCATAGAAACAGTTGACATAGATGCAGCAATGTAGGAACAGCAGAAATGAATCAATGATATATAAATGTACTAGACCCATAAGTACCTTCCTAAGTTATGGAAACCTTTGCCATACACAAAAGATGGAAGAATCTGAAATCAATCCTTGGGACTTATCTTTCCATAATTTTTTAAAAAGGTCTATTAAATCTCCTATTTTACTAGTTTATAACGATTAGAATAATTTTGTCACTCGATAATTCCTAATTAGAAAAGATATAAAATAAGACATGAGGGATATAAATGCAAATAGTCCTCTACTTATGACAGTTTGGTTTCAAAAAATCTCAAACCCACTGTCAGGTCGAAAATGGTTGGAAGTCATAAATTCTCAAAATTTATATTTTTTTACTACTAACATTTACTAGGGCAATAAATACAGTACTATCTTAATAAACATAAAGACAAAAAAACTACAAGAATCAGGCATAAAAAAATTACACTCCATATATCAGATCATTGGAACAGGAAATTAAACCAAATTACTCAATTGCATTGACCAATAGCACAACTTATCAATGACATTGTCATCGTAATTTGAGTTGATCATAAAGTTGAGGTGGTTATAAGTTGAGGACTACCTGTTTATTTATGAAGCATATAGATAATATGTTTGAAATATCTGTGAAAAATATTTTCTATAAATACAGTAATAGCCCAGTGTTATGTAATAGGTGGAACCGGGAAGCATAATGTTAAGTCAAAAATTACATAAGTCAGGGTACCTACAGATTCCCAAATCTAATTTCAGATACATATGTGTTAGATTCTTAACTGACTCATTATCATCAAGAAAACAACATATAGAAGTTTATAATTATTATGTAGTTGTAATTAAAGACTCTTAATTAACAAATCAGAAAATGAAATATGTACAGTATAATAAAATACTATATCTGTACTGTGTTTAAAAAGTTTGTACCAATCGATTTGCGTGATGCATCTGCACACGAAACATGTCTGTACAAGTTCGTGCAAAGTGCAAACCTGTGTGTCGTGACCAATGTATCACATTTCTTGGGGGTAGAGAAGTGGATGAGGAGGCAGGATGAGAAGATATGTATCTCTGAATTTATGTAAGTCGGGGTATTACTGTACTCTTAAACTAAAGGTTATACAGGTATCCCTCAATTTATAAATTTTTCGATTTAATGAACTTCATAAATATATACCGCTTTATTTTTGCAAAGAAACTATTTGATCATTGATCAAATAGTTTCTTTGCAAAATTAACAAAACAAACAAACAAATTAACAAAAATTAACAAAACTATTTGATCACTGATCAAATAGTTTCTTTATTAAATTACAGTGAATAATTGATCAATAATCAATCTTTCACTATAATTTGTATAAAACAATGATTTTCTTGCTTATTTTCTTCACCGACTGTATTAGATATATCAAATTTACTGTATATGCCATTGATTTTATGAAAAAATTCATTTCTCTTTTCACTAGAAGATCCAGTAGTGAACCCAGTGCTTGGCATATACCAATAATACAAATATTTGCAATGTAATTTTTGCATTTTTCAATTGTTTCACAACTATATGAAATTATTTAACTTCATAAAACAATGATTACACATTATTTCAGATATGCAAATTAGTAATATATCTTTATCTGTATATAAATTTGAAAATTATGGTATTTTGTTGTTCTATTGAAAAATGTTAAATTTAATTAATATGAAGATTTAAATAAGTATATTATTTTTTGTGTCTATTAGTTTTATTAAAATAATTATCATAATAAACTCTACAATTAATGAATTTTTAACAAATACAAATTAAAAAAATTGATAGTAATTTCCAGAAAATTGAATCTATTTTTGCAAATAATATAATAGAATGAAAATTGGAGAATTTCGCAAATTTAAGATAATATTTAATGAAAATTTTACAATTAATTAATTAATGAGTAAAACTGCAATGATTGGCATATTTATTACCTTATTATGATTAAATCACTTGGCATTTAGTAATAACTAAAATTCAAAATCCAATTGCAAGAAATAGGCTAAATAAGTAATAACTATCATAAATTATTATATTACAGTATCTATAATTATATTTATATTAATGCATTGGAATGTTTTAATAGCAATAGGTAAAGTGGCAATAATCTGAATATCCAAGAAATAATTAAAAATTTTTACATTGGAATTAACAGGAAATGAAATAAATAAAAAATACAATAAATTGTAATACAAAATTAACAAGACTAATAGTGCAAATTATTTACAAAAAAATTATATTATTCAGACTGAAGGTACTTGTTCTTTTATATAATTTTTTGTAAATTATTTTTATTATTAACATAAGTTAATTTTGCATCATTTATTGAATTAATTATCTATTTCTACTGAACATGATTGGTACTTCTAAATCTGTTTATAATGGGAAATGAATTTTTGATTTACAAATCTTCATTTAACAGTTTTTAAGATCTCAATAATTTTATATACCAAGAGGGATTGTGTGTGTGTAGTGTGTTTAACTAAAATTATTACAACTAGAAATTTCCTGCTCATAAACATGAGCAGAAATATAATCTTGTGATTTAATCATATAATACTGTATATAATGACAAAAAACACTTCCAAACTCATGTAGAAAATCCAAGATGGAATCATAAAATGGCATCATTATTATGCTACAGTGCCATCTGCAAATTCTGTCTTTTTAGAGGAACTATAATTTCAATGTAATTTTTATTCTTTAATTTTTTTAATTATTAATAACAACAGATAATTTTGGCTGCCATAAACATCCAAAAATTAGATTTTTCTAAAGATACTCATTTATAGAAATCAGTACAGTAGTTCGACCGAAAAAGAGACATCCAGCCAACCACATTTGACTATTTATATATATGATTATGGGTTAAAAAACACAAAAACAAGCTTCAAAGCCGAACCGAACATTTTTTATTTAAAGTACTTTCGGGTTAAAACCCATCATCAGTAAAAGATGACGGGTTTTAACCCAAAAGTACTTTAAATAAAAAGTGTTTGGTTCGGCTTTGAAGCTTATTTTTTGTGTTTTTTATTTTGTTTCCCAAACCTGGTCTCTGTTTACTATGATTATGGGTTATTTTTGCTTTATTATTACCATTATGAGGTCAAAAATGACCCATAATGGTAATAATAGACAATGAAATACTGATTCCTATAAAATAGTCTAATAACCAGATTTGATCCTGGGTTCTCAAAGTTATAAAATAATCCAGAACTGAACTAGGCTCCAAAGTGTAAAATTATCTGGAATTGAATCTGGATCCCAAAATGATAAGTGATTGCTTTACTACATTTTTAATAAAACAAAAAAATATTTTCAGCCAATATGCTATGAAAATAGCCAAATTCAGAATATTTTAAGTGTCAGTGTAAGATCAGAATATAAGAAGTCAAATGATTAAGTCAAGAACTACTTGCATATAGGATAAGGGAGTAATTCATTTGAAAATCAAGACTAAGGTTGTGAAAGATTTGGCATATGACTTCAAATAGGTAAATTAATAAAAAAAACCTGGAACAAGCAAAAATTTTAAAAATGCTATAATTTGTTTCAGAACTCAGGAAAGAAAATAACTTTCTACAGCAGTGAACTCAAATTTTAAATTTATGATAAATTATATTATACATCAGATAAATCTATTTGTTTTTTTCATTTAACATTTATTTAATATATCAAATTATTTTTAGAAAATTTACATTCAATTCTAAATGTAAAAACTTTAAAATGAAATAGTTTATACTGAACCAAAGCAACATTTAATAAAATCTCTGATTCTATTATAAGTTGCTTTATTTTTATGTTTGATCAAAGAATGTTATTTGTTTATTTTTAAAAATTTGATTTGAAAAATAATGAAATAGTTTCCTATATATATATGGAAAATAATTTTTTTTTTTTAAACAAAACTTATAATTTGTTTTAAAATTGAAACAAAGTTATCAAAAAACATATATATTTCTAAAAAATATTATCATCATATATTGCTATCAGTAATAATACATTTCCAATAATTCAAATAATTTGAAAAATTATTTGTTAAAATGAATGAAAAATTAAAATGATTTAACAATTGGAAACTGAAATAATTAATCTTAACAAATACAAATATTTTTAAATTTGTTAAAATTATTATTTCAGCAGTAGACGCTTATATTATTTTATAGACTAAATCTGTAACAAATGATTGCAAAACACTCAAGAATTACAGTGGTGATGATTCATTTTATTCGCATTATAGATGGTAAAGATAATAAAATATTCTATTTAATATATATTCACTTTTTCAAAGCTTTGTGTTGGTTGAGGATTATTTCTTTCACAAACTATATTTTTAAAAATTATAATTGCATTAAATGCAAACAAATTAGTATGATAATTATTGCACCAATAAATTATATTCACAATAAAAATAGAATATTACTCTTACTGAATTTATGCAAAAGCTTTCCATAAAAATAAAATATACATTTTTATTGAGATTTCAACATATCATAATAATGTTCATTCCAGAATTATATTGAGTATTTCCAGTTTTTTAAAATACTGTATTCTTTTTTTCCTCTAGAAATTAATAAGAATAAATAGTTTATTTTTGACATGATTCTTAAAACGATTTTATATTTCTAAAAAATGAAACAAATTTTCATAAATAATTGGCCAAAATAAAAATTACATATTAATAACAAAATATATAATGTTTCTGCCTCAATCAATATACAGGATTATATCTGTAAATGCAGGAATATAATTTTTTCATTCTGTTTTCTGATAATATACTTTTACACTTAGGACACAGGAATAGTAAATACTTTTATTACAAGGCTGCCACTCAAATGACAATATGGATGATCTTTCACACTGTTTTGTACACATTCTTTCATGTAATAAAGACTTGATTCAAAAAAGAGCTTTATACTCTGCATTTATACTGCACAATTGAAGGATTAATGGGATTCACAATGTGTTTCCTAATTGTCTAAGACATATCACTATAATTATAGACAATCAGTTAGTAGGATATCAGAATGTAAACGCATTTATATTTCACAAGTAAAATCCAACATGGATTGCATACACTAACGAGAGTGCAATATATGAACTATTTGGATCACTATTAAAAGAGCAATACTCTGTTTAAAAATGATTTTTGTAAATAAAGAAATAATAATAATAATAATAATAATAATAATAATAATAATAATACATATCCACCTAAATTAGTTGACATGTAGTTGCTATATATCTATATTTAAAATTCATCAACTCTAGAAATTTTGATCACATCACTTGACACACCAAAGTATAAAATAGTTATACTAAAAATCCCAACAATAACTATTCAGTCAGATGCAAGGAAGTTAACAAAATATACAATTTTTACATTTTCTGTTACATTGCTCTGTTGCCTGATCCTTGCAACTCTCGTCTCATCCTCCTTAGTTGAATTATCTCAAATAATCATGACTTATGGTTAATTAACTATTATATCTGTACATCTATTATAGAATAGAGAATCCCCTCCAGGGCTTCTAAATTATCACTTTTTACAATTTCATTCTTAATAACATCATTTAACATGTGCTGTTGAGAGGGAACTTTAGGCACCAGCAAGATGCATGCACGGTATAATTTTATCAATTCATATGGATACAGACAGTCACAGATGCAAACTGTATATGACACATTATATAGATGCAAAAAACTATGTTCATAAATTATTTAGTGCATCTACATAAGGCAACATAAAAAATTACACACTATTATGCACATTTAGCACCGACAAATATTCTGCAGGTTCTTCTCTGTACAAAGCACACAATCCTGTGAAAACATGGATTAAGAGCAAAATTGGGGATGGCAGAAGTGGTCATCGAAGCACAAAATGATGATGATTATATAAAACACATGCATTGTTTAAATGTCCTCTTCTTTCAAATGCTATCATCACATAAGCATGGATGCAACAATGCAGCCATCCAGCATGTTGCTGGAGATGAAGTGTAGGAAGCATCACCATAATAAGGCTCTTTTAAGAATGATTTGTGCTGATCAAGTAATAACTGCCTATACAAAATCACTCCTGAGTAATATAAGAAACAATATCAGTCACTCCTGTTAGATCATCATCTTCTGTTTCTGGATTCTCCGCTTTAAAAGGAAGTTGGGAGACTGCGCTCCAGGACCACATTTTCAATCCCGGGATTTAGGGATTTAAAATTTCTCGATACCGGGATTTCTGTGAATGAATGGCAGAAGATCGTGCCTGGCGGGTTTATTTGAAAGTATTTTTTTTTCTTGTTGATTTCAATTTTATTATTTTCGGAATTTTTGCGTGAGTTAAACAGGTTATAATAAATAGAGACTCTGATTTTCCGGAATATTTGAGAATCCGGGATTCTAAATTTCCCGTTTTTGAGAAAAAAGTAGTTTCTCGAGATCCAGGAAATTGAAGTTGGCTGTTATCCGGGGCAATTTCCATGTATTCTCGGGAATT
>WUQG02358021.1:0-18311 GCA_011317285.2 Androctonus mauritanicus | reverse complement strand
AAACTCATGTTTTTTGTTGTAATGTTTAGGTCTGCTCTAAAGTGCTTAGAAAATATAACGTATTAACAAAGTGACATACTGTTAAGAGCAGTTCACACAGATTTCATCTTATAAAATATATCATAATTTTCTTAATTCATAAAATTGTTTTAAAGCTAGATCAATAGTGTTAATAATTAAAATAAGCTGACCTTTTCTAATCTTGAAAAAAATATAAAATCAGTAAAATAATATTGTAGGTATTTTATTGATTTATGATTTTATTTTAAATTGTGATTAGTTAAAATATTAATTATCTAAACTGGTAATGAATTTCAATAACTATTTTTAAGTATGTGTTTTAAAGAATTTGCTTAATTGAAGATTATTTAAATCAAATTAAAGTTTATGAAATTCTATTCATCAGAGATTTTTCACATTTCTGTTCCTAAATTAATATCATAATTTAACATATTCATAAATATGCTTTTTAAAGCATTTTTTGTTGTAATTTAAAAATTTTTATTTGTATCAATCAACCAGAAATTTAATTGCAAAAAAAAAATACTTTAAAAAACAAGCTTATAAATTCAAACATTAAACAATTTTGATCTGTATAAAAAATTTCTATAAGTGATGATGATATTGTTAGAAAAATCTTTAATAATACCAAAAATCAGTATAGTAATAAAGGTTAACTCATCCAAAGAAAATAACTTTATCAGTCATTTTTATGGTGTATTGCCAGAATATAAGCTCAATAATAATATCCCTTTTTTTTCAAATGTAAAAATTACTTAAAACGACTTTATCCCAATTAATTACATAAGTGAAAGCTTGTTTGTTATAATTCTTATCTTCTTAAAGCAAAAAGCTATACTCAGTCTTAATGTGGTTATATCAGATTCTAATTGTTTAAATATCAATGTGGAGCTGTAATGAAATATTTATAAACTATCCTAACGGAGACAATCTATATCATATGCTTATATAGAACAAAGCATGCAACACTTGGTCAATGTGGCTGAAGAGACCATAGAAGGTCAAAAACATTACTTCAATTTTTAAAATTTTTAAACATTTCCATAATCTCAAATATATGATTATTCAACTTTTATCTTTTAATTTCAATCCAATAATTTAATTTATTAGAAATGTTATCATCTGGATAATGATGATGACGACTTATTAATAGATTTTTAGTCAATGCATTGCTTAAATATTGACTTTATAATCTATAATTTGTGTAATTGATGGAAATTTTTATTATTGAAGTTCTTTATATATAAAAATTTATTATTGAATGTAATAATAATTTAATAAGGAAAACTTTTTTAAAAATTAAAATAAGAAAACTCGTTTAGTGCGGCATACATATTAGTTACCATAGTAATATTGTTTGATTTAATTTTAAATGTTAGCAAAATGGAACAGAATTTAATTTGTTGTATAAAGCTGAAGAGGGAATCTAAGTATTCCAAAAGTGCTACTTTGTATACAATCAAGTAATTTTCTTTTGAGATGATTATTATTTCCTGCTAATTGGCTAGTTATAATTAATTAATTTTTTATTACTATGTAAATAGAAGATAGTGATTGGAGAAAAGGATTTGTGATATTACAGTGCATATTCTCAATAAAATTATACCATTTTGCTCCAATATTATATCGAATTTGTGTATAAAGGATTCAATGAATGCATGCATTACTAATATAATATTTAGTAGCTCCTGTTTATTTATGTAAATAAATAGTCTGTGTTTTGAAAGAATTGCAGTAAATAATCTGAAACATTAATGCAATATTTTAGTTTTTAGCTTTGTTATATATATAGAAGCTAATATTGTAAGAATGAAGAGTTTAATATCATTTCTCCAATATTTTGGGTAAGAGGTTATATTAAGAAAAAATGATTAAATAATTTATAGCTTACTTGAAAAGTAATGGGATAATTTGCACTTTTCAAAGTGTAAGACTATATGAAAACTTTTAAAATCATAAAAATACAATGATTTGATATTACATTAGTGTCCCAATTTCCACCAGTGGTGGACTCACCAGTTAGATGTGTGCAATGCATGCAGAAGTAGGGTCTTGAATAAGCAAGGGCCTCAGATTCTAAGCAGACACACAAAAAACGTTTAAACAATAACTTTTTTTATTATTTAAAATTTCAATCTTGTATCTGTATAAGGCCCAATTAATACGGAGCTTTTTTTTTATTATGTTGACCTTAATTTTTAAGCTGTTTGCTTCAAATATAGTCAAGAATGAGTAGGGAGGGGTTTTGTAAAAACAAATGACTAGAGGTGCTAGAATAAAATGGTATGGTGATACAAGCAAAGTGTATAAAGAGAATTGGATACTAAAAGTCATCATATCTCGAGAAATATTCGAATTTACTGCAAAAACAAAGGAACGAATTATGACAAGTTCATACACGGAGACAGAAAAATATTTTATAAATAATAATTTCATTTATTAGGATATTACTATATTTTGAGACGGAAAAGTGAAAAACTTGTTAGTTTAGAATAAAAAGAATTAGTAGGAATTAGACTAAAAGTAGTGGACTAGATTTTCAGTAGCGTAAAAGAAGAAAGCGTTAAAAACACGGGATTACTCTATTTCTATGATTTCTCTAAATAACTAGGAATTATGGCGACATAAGGAACTACGAATTTTGCTTCCTTGCAAGGAGAGAATTATGCATCCATTGATACTCACCACGTCTCCAATAAATCCTAAGAAAAAACTATCCATATATACTTTGAACATCGATATCAGATTTGCTTAGATAATTATAAAAAAAAGGAAACTCCGTTTTAATAGTTTAATTTTAATATAACGTGTTACTTATTTACTTTAATCATTTATTAAATTTAAACATAAGATTGTAAACTGGTCAAAAATGAATGCTGCGGTATGACACCCAATTTTTTACAATAGTTTTAAGTTCGTGAAAATATTCTGATGTTTAATCGATTATTTAAAAATAGATTTTTTTTTTAATATTATTAAATCGAATAATAAATTACTGGTAATCTGAAAAAAATTTTAAAAATTGGATACAGTTTTTTGAATATCATTGAGAAAATCATATAAAAACATTTGAAAAATTTATAATACTGTTGTTTCTGTAAAACTAATTTCTTATCAAGTCTTATAATAATAATTATTAAGTAGAATTATTATTATTTTATTAATATAAATATATGATTAAATTTTTGATACAATTATTGTGCTTTTTATAAAGCACGATAAGAATTTTTTATGAAAGTAGAAGCAATATGACCTTATAAAAGGTCATATTGCTTCTACTTTCATAGAAAAAAATTCAGTGACCATCATGCAAATTTTCTTGTTTATAACACATCACACTGCCACTAATCCCCACCAAGATTTAGAGTATTGCATCTTTCTCGATTCATCTTTTAAATTTGAAAATAATACAGTAAACACAATTTTACTTGCTCTGCACCAGCTTCATCCTTATATAGAAAATTCAATAAAATGTTTAGAAATTTTTTAAATTATTAAAATTGTAAACTAATGATGATAAATAATTATTTTTTGTTTTTTATTTCAGAAAGGAGGATTTGGAAGAGGTCGTAGTGCTCCTCAGTAAAATGATATTGTATCAGTCAAAAATGTTAAGCCATCGATTGTCTTTTGTAATGTTAATTGCAAGGTTATAACAATAAATGATGTTGGCTTACTAATTTAGTTTGCTTATCAGAATGAAATTTTATTAATACACCTTTAAAAATAAACTTATTTTCTTTAATCATTCACTTCCAGTTCCATATGTACAATAAAATTATGTTGCATTTATTTTTCATCTAAAAAAAAAGGTTATATAGTATAAAAGTTTGATATTTTATCCATGAGCAATGTATAACAATAAAATCATCATGTGAGCGCGCAGTAATAAATTATATGTTAATGGACAGTAATTCTCTTGTGTATTAGATCTTACCTCCCTACAAAAGATGGACTTGTCGGTGACCTTCAAACTTGGCCTTTGCAGCTTTGCGGGGTTGCAGCAACTATTGACAAATTGCCATTAATTGATCAAACGAGTTATTTGTTAGTGTAAACAGTTATTTTAATCACGATTTTATCACAAATCTGCACACAAAAAAAGCTTTAACACGATGTAGGCTCAAAGTTAACCGTTAATTGATAAACATTTTTTCATAATTTAAATGTTTTTTTTACCACGAAAAAAATATTTTTTATGTAGTGATCTGCCTGCAGAATTATAGATCAAATTTTTTTTTTATTTATACTTATCGAGCTAAAATTAGGTGGTATTTAACCGCTATCAATCATTTGCTTGTAGACTGGTACTCAAACAAAAAAAACACCTGTTTCGAAATTTATTCGAGCAATTATTGCGCCATATTTTGAAATATAAATACTGTTCTTGTACAATGGTTAAAGAACTATCGTGCAGATAATGGTAAAATTTGGAGGAAGTACGCTTTATTGTTTCGTGAAGAACGTCATTTTGGTTGTCTGCTTAGGAAGAGCTTAACAAATCGATTATTACAAAAAATTGCATCCAGTTACATATTTTCTGTGACGTCTACTCGATTAGTTTTTATCATTCCGCTACTATGCCCACGGGTGCAATGTTTTCTAATTTGTCTAGCGTGGACGTTAATTGGTAAATTTTCGAGACATGGAAGGAAAAAGTCGATTTGTTTCGTGGATAGAATTTTCTGCTGATCTTAAAATACAAAAGCAACGTTAGCAATCTTCTGGAATCTGCCATCACAGTTGTTCTCATTTTGTGGAATGTTTAGCATCTTCGTATCTTCTCCAATTTAGATAGGGAATGGAAAAAGTAATGGAGCCAAAATTGGAAAGCAACTGAAGATGGAATTATCTTAAGAATCGTATTTGAGATAAATGCCACTTGTAATCTTGCAAACAAACTTTCTGATGAATAATTATGAAAACATTGATTGGAAAAGCATCAAAAGCTTTACTTGAACTATCTTCCATAGATAAGATATCGAAAATTTGGCTAAACACTTTAGAGCATCGCTTAGATCCACGAATTACTAATAATTTAAAAAAGTAATAACAACTTGACCTCAAAGAATCTTGTGGTGACTTAAAATACGTTGCAATCTATAAATGATTGATCGATTTTTATTACATAAAATCGTTTTGAAAGCAGATTTAATTTCCCTTTAAAACTTGATACCGACATGATGGAGTGTTACATAAATTGTCAATAGATGGTGTCAAATTAATCATGTCTATCAGTTACAGAAAGATGGAAACGAACAGTAAATTCTCCCTTTTTGCAAAGATGAGTTAATTTTCTCTCTTTCAAATTTGAAATTTTGAGTTAAAGTATCAAAAATGGCGTATTTTTTCTCGATTACTATCGTGTTGCACGTGAATGAGATGATTAAACTTTAGACAGAGTACTACTACAGGTTAGTAAAATGCGATACTCTTCAGGGATTATCGGTTCTGGCTACTTTTATTATCCCAATGGTCACCTGTCAACGAATGCAGCATATTAATGACTTTGTGTATGTGAGTGGAAACAAAATTGAATCTCTCTTCTGGATTTCAGTTACTTATGCCAAGTTTCTAACGTTTGAATTATGTAGTAGTTATTCATTTAAAGCAAATTTTTTTTTTTAACGAAAAGTTTATCTTATGAATTATATATCTGTCAAGTATTTATAGTTTGTTCTATGTTTATTCTTCGTGGTTTACGACTCTCCTGAAGAGTTTCGTAAGAATTCCACTCAGAGGAATTAAATTACATCGGAGAGAAATTTGTCCAAGTCATCTAATTTTAAAGTAAACAATTATTAATTATTTCGCTAAGCGAAATTAAATATTTATCTTCGAAATTAGCGCAATGTTTGTTTTTTTTAACGCGAAGAAAAAAATGAGAATTCCGTTGTAAGTAGCCATCTTGTTTTTTTTTATACGTATCCGAACCATTTTCGGCATTTATAAAAGCGGCATTTTACTGAGTCAGCAGGTAGTACTTAAGTCGTAAATAAGCTTAAACAACAGAACATTAAAAATACTGCCCTAGACTATCAAAGAATTCATCTTCTAGAACGACTTAATAAACGGTTTAGTATATTTAGCAAACACGTTAATCCCACTAACATCAAGATATCTTTCACGATTTATTTATAAACATGCAGTAGTTTCTTCGTTAGGAAATTAAGGAAAAACAATCTTTAAGTTTCCAAAATTAGTAAATGGTAACTGATAAAAAGTAAAATAAATGTTTATTTTATAACTTTAAACGGTTATTTTTGGAGCTAACGTCTCCAGTTTTTCCAATAGCAACACGGACATTAATTTTCCTTACAGGATTTATGGACTTGATCATTGGAAGAGAGAATGCCATCCGTTTTAAATTTAACTGCTAGACGTACAAGTATGTTAATATCAACATTTAATACTTTTGATATTTAAATCATGGAGTGAAATATGACTTTATAATGTTTTAATCTTATCCTTAACCTACTAACATTATTCTCTTTCACAAGATAATTTTCGGTTGTCTGTTTGGATGATGAATTTATTACTTTGTGCGAATATTTTTTTTTGTAAAAGTTTGATAGCCACCTACGTGGATTTTCACCCGTAAATAAATACAGAAATTTTAAACTAATAATAATAAATGAGAATCGAAATGATCTTCTGGATCTTTGCTGATCTTTGATCTTCTGGATCTCTATCTGTTGCTTTTTTTATCTTCTGGATCTTTTTTTGTTAATTTTTGATCTTCTGGATCTGCTTGTTGATCTTTGATCTTCTGGATCGTTATTTATTGATTTTTGATCTTCTGGATCTTTGTTTGTTGATTTTTGATCTTTTGGATCATTTTTTGTTGATCTTTGATCTTCTGGATCATTGTTTATTGAGCTTTGATCTTCTGGATCTTTGTTTGTTGATGTTTAATCTTCTGGATTTCTGTTTGTTGATGTTTAATCTTCTGGATCATTGTTTGTTAATGTTTAATCTTCTGGATCTCTGTTTATTGATTTTTGATCTGGATCTTTTTTTGTTGATTTTTGATTTTCTGAATCTCTGTTTGTTAGTTTTTGATCTTCTGGGTCTTTGTTGTTTTTTGTTTGTTGTTACGCTTTCGGATCATTTTTATAGCTTTAATCGAGAGTAATATTTTTACGATTTTTCTTATTCAGATTTACTGGATGCGATCTTTATCTTGTCTATTTTCCCTCTCCTCTTCATCGATTCGAAAAGGAAGAAGAAGAAAAAAAACTTGAGGAATTGCAGTTTATGAGTAATTAAAATTAATTTTTATAAAGATTCGTTTAATGCGGTAATTCTTTATATACATATATATATTAAAAAAAATCGCGAATGCGTTATTTACGGGATTAGTTATTTATTACCCGAGTAGAAAATTTATGTGGAGAAAAAAAAATTGTTATAAAAATCGATGTTTTCGTGCCTCGAATCTAAAAATGAAAAATGTTAGATTTATTGTCTGTAAGTTTTCGCAGGATCAATTTTATTCTATTTTCTTCTGATCATAAATACTTTCAGTACCGAGATCGTTCGAAAAGTATATAAAAATGTCTGCCGTATTTCATAAAAATTAATTTAAATCGACTCGTGTCTATATAAGTAAACACGAATTAAAAAAAAAGGAAAAAATATTACTTGCAGAGTGTTGTTAAAGATTAACGCTGATTAATGACTTTAAAGAAGAAGAAGAAAAAAAAATTATCGCCCGTAGCGCTTTAGCATTGTGTCTATTGTAAGCGTTAATAAAAGTTTAATATATCACATACCATAATTAAAATACGCATTTTATACGCTCCCGAATGCGTATTTTAGCATTAACTTCCGATTTATTTTATCTGTAATTCTCACGATTAAATCTGAAATGCGCATTTATCTCATAATTACTATGTAGCACGGAGAAAGAATGATGAAAGTTATTATGTGTTTAGTCAGAGTTAACCATTTCCTGAATGAAAAATTACGGGAAAGTGTGTTTAACAAGAATATTACACTGTAAATAATTATAATGTGGTATTTCGGAAACGTAAAAAACAAAAAATTAAATTTATCGGTTTTTTTATACGCCATTTTTGAAAATCCTTCTAAACTTAACTGCGAGAAAATTACACACACAAAAAAAATTAATGCAAAAAAAAATTCTGCATTAATTTTTACGTAAGTAATACCGGAAATTCTGTCAATAGTAAAAAGATTTTTCTGAAGTCTAGCCAAGTCAGCGGGAGCGTCAGTGCCCTGGGGGTTACTTTACTCACTAGTCTACTGTGGGACGGAAGAGCGACTTGTCTACCTTCACTTTAGTTGGTGAGGCAAACTTAAAGGTAAGAAGACGTTCTACCAGTTATCTAATAGTTTCCTATATTAGATTTTTAAAACTGTCTCTTAACGTTTTGATACAACCACGTGTCTGTATCAACGTGTATATATATATAAGCCGCCATTAAATGTCATTGTCAGATGGAACCGGTAGAGGATTATGAGAGAGAGTAAAGCTATTTCCTGCCGCGAATTATATATATATATCGAGTAACTATAGATAATTTAGACGTAAACTTCAACCTGAAACTTTTCTTTAATTTCCTAGCAGAATTTAACTTTTCGAAATCTGCGTTTATCAAAGAGAAGATGGAGAGTAATGTTTGTTATTTAATATATATAAAACTGTTTAACTTGTAGAAGTATAATTTGGTAAAATTAATATTTGAGCAAATTACGTACGTATCGGTAGACTTTTTAATAATTTTTTTAAAAAAAAAAGTATTTTATTAATAAATATTTTGTAAGTGATTAAATGCTTGTAGAAGTTTAAGTAACAGCGGGCGAATTTACTGTTTATTTTTATGATTAATAACTTGTTTAATTGGTTTAATTACGTCTAATGTATGTAATTAGACAGTTTAATATCCGTTTATTATTATTATTATTAGAGTAAGTTGATTTTTATATCTTTAAATTAAAGGAATATTTACCTTTTTATGAAAGTTTTGCAAAATTTCGAAAATTTTTTTTTTTTTTTTTGGAAACGTGACTTTAACCATTAGAATCGACTGACCCTATACTATGACCTTGACAGTTACACTTCAGTGAAGCGAGATTTTGAAAAGTCTGGTCAGATAACGCACCGGACGCGAAAGTTTCCCATCAAAAAATCAATGTTCAGTCTGCCGATTAATGATGGCTGCCTCGCATGTCCCGATACTCACGCCCTTGCGAGCACACGACGAACTAAATATCGATATCACTCTTTTAATACACACACACAAATGACAAAAAAAAAACTTCGGGTCTAATAACTTAATTACGATATCGATCACGTTCGGTAACTCACCCTCACCGTGGATAGTATTACAAACGTGACGTAACCACACTAGACAGGATTTAAATCACTATTTCTCTCTCTCCCCCGCTCTATCGAAGGGAATTTTTGCAAATTATCAATCAATAAAGGGAGTTTAGATGTGCAAAACTAGTCCGTCTTGCCGCATAATGATCGAACAGTAACTAGGCAATGCTAAAATTTTTATCCCCTGTCACACCTACTCTATGTAATTGTCAACGAAGAGTTTATAGGAAAATTTATTTGTGGTGCCTCTTCTTATATATATATGTGGCACAGTACATTGCATTCGTGCTTTATATACTATTTTCTGTCTATTATTATTATTATTATTATCGCAATATCTTCATTACTTGACTTCTTTCACGTTAGAGTAGACAGAAGACCTCTGACCTGCTGACTTACTTCAAGACCCTTACTCACGTTGATTAGCTCTATTACTGAGAAAGGAGATTATACACTGCAAGCCCTACCTATCTTCAAAAATTTCTTACAGGAATTTATACATAAAATACTCTCAAAAAATAAAAAAAAAGGAATTCGAAAGTCGATCGGAAGAATGTAAAGAGCTCTTTACATAATAAATAACTCTCAACCGAGTATCGTATTAAACGTTTGAAGTACTCTAAACAGTTTATGTTAATCTAAATTTGTAAAAAAAAAAAAAAAATTATTATCGATAATTCTTGACCTTATAAACGTCGTTGATTTATTTATAAACATTATATATTTGTATCTACTAGTAGTATGATGTCATCTTCCTGATCATGTGACGGGGAAGTTAGTATAAAGTGTGAAAGGTGGTATGTTATTAGATGAGCGGTAATAGCTGATGAGAAGGCTATGTGCTAGGCATGTCCTGGTTGAGGTTGGAGCGTGACTTTAACTCATAACGAAGCTGTGTTCTAGGTGGACACGTGTGAATGTTTTTTGTTTCGTTTAATGTCAAAGGTTAATATTTATCAAGTAACTAAGGAAACTATTCCAGTTTACACGCTAAACGTAGCGACGATTGTTTGATAATATATATATATATACACATATATAAATTTAAAATAAAAACTTATCTTCGCATGTTTTAAAATCGCAATTTATAAATGGGGGAAAAAATATACGATTCTAATTATATTGGCAACACTCACTAAAATAGCCGTTTAACCTTTGCTCGACTCAATTGGCTAGTTTGAATCTGATTACTAAACATTATTGGTCGAAATTAAACGGCGAGTGACTCAATTGGCTGATTTTAAAATCGATTACCGAGGGGCGCTCGTAAAACGGTTTAAGGTGATATCTTATAAAAAAAAAAAAAAAATACGTAGGCACCGTTTAGTCACGTGATACATAATGAAAGTTTTCCTCATTGCGAATAACCACCAAAAAAAAAAAACATGTTGAAGTCTATCTGTAGATTGTATCTGCAACAGCCACCCTTCTATTAGTTAGCTTTAATATCTTCATTATCTGCCCTTTCTGTTCGGCGTAGCAGAAATTGGATATGTTACGTCAGCTGTTATGATCTTGATTTTCTATCATTATGTAAATTAACCGCTATACACACCCTCCGCCAATTTAGTAAAAATAAGTATGCGCGTTAATAATGCGAAGTTTGGAAAGGTTAAAAACTAAAAAAAAAAAAAATCTTGTATTGGTGAGTCCGACATGACTCATCGCGTGATTTACAAAAGGTTGAGAGAAGTTTTTCTCCATTTTAATTTGGCGTATCGCTATAAAAATTTGTCCAGAATGCATAAATCAGTAGGTCAATGCTTATCCAAATCATGCATGAAGTGAGTTTCTCACGGATTCTATTCACGTAGATACAATTGTGATGCCAATGTTTTTTATCCTCTATGTGACCATATGGATAATTCTTCCTTTCTTTCTTTATTTTTTTAATCAAACAATACGGAGAATTTTCGAGCAGACTAGTGCAAATACGTTTTATTCCAGTCACTGTATCATATTTTTTTTATTTTTAATCAATTAAAAACGACACGCGAAACATAGTTAGTGGCTTAATAAACTTTTTAAATTTAAACAAGCAGATGCCATCTTGTTTAAACCAGATGTGGATTTTGTATTACATCAGTGAATATTTAAGTGCCTGAAAAGTGTCCTTAAGCGCTCCTCCTCTTTTAAATAGAAGTGGTTCCCACTTGGAAAGCTGTCAACTATCTATCGGTTGAAGCAATAGATGAACAGTAAAAACTATCTTTGATTTTTTGGCATACTTTTCCTGGTCATTACATATAATATTTTTGTCACTTTGACACACATAAATATTTTTAACAAACTTTTTATAATAATATCTTTCAAAACATTGATATATATCAAACTTTTCTCGTTATTTTGTAACACTACTTGATTAATGTCTTTATTTTTCTTCTTTCCTACTCGAATCGATATTTTTAAATTTTAAATCGTCCAATTACGTTACTTGTAGCATAACGTTAACCAATAAACGTTTAGTAAATTAATTAAAAATTTTTAAACTAGCCAATTACGTTATGGCATTTTAACTAATTAATACTTACGTCTGGTAAACTTCATTTAACATTTAAAAAATATATTTAAATGTAATTAAACATTTTTATTTTAATTAAAATAATGTTTATTATAAATTTTTAATTAAGAAGCAATTAGGTTTTAAGTAAATGAGTGAAAAAAACCATTTTATATATCAAAATTTTTTAATGGATATTTGTAATCATGTAGTAAATTCGAATATATCGTTTAGCTAAAACTGAATGTATACTTAACGTTTTATATCATTTTTCTCTTTTTATGTTTAACTGTTCCTGCTTAACATAGAATTATTATAAGCACGAAGTCAAATAGACCACCTACGGGGAAAATAATTAGTTTTTAACACGAATCCAGTAGTGTTCACATTAGGTGGCAAAACCTCCTCTCCGGGAATTACTCCATTCGTTTCGTTGAACATAATTAAATTACTGTAAGTTATTAACGAAACTTACTGTGACGAATGGACTGAATACACCGAGATAGTCCCCTTATAATTATTTTAAATTAAGAATATTTCTCATATTTTCTTGTTTTTCAGTCTTTATTTTGAAATTTTCTTCTACAAGTGATAAAAATTAACAAGTTTTTTAAATACGAACTCTAACTGGATGAAATTGATTTGAAATAACCAATAGGAGTCGTTTGTTCGTTATTCGAATTTTCAAAATAACTAATAATATATTTTACAGCGTATTTTAAATTTAAATGAACCAATGAGTGAGTTGAAATTTTTTTAAATGATTAATTGAAGAATGAAATAAATTTTCGATTGGTATTAAGTTTGAAATAATAATATAAATACATTATGCCTACTTGTTTCATATGTCAGGAGCTCCTGTATTTTTAATGAACATAAATCACTGTTTTGCCTGGAAACAAATATTCATGTTAAAGACGTTTGAAAAAAAGAAAATTAAAAAATGGATTCCCTCCAACGTCATAGGTTCCGGCTTGGCCCACCTGCTTATGTGCATTCGTCAGTTTTTTAGGTGCAGGATGTTAAATTTTCTTCGCTGTCGGGCGTGTAGCAGGTGCTGGGGAACTACTATCTATTGCAGACAACAATACACGAATGGATTTTATACGGTCACGATATTATATTCACGTTGGGAGATGACAGTGCGTGCTTTTGCTGCAGATAAATTCGGGAATTTCCTTGTTTATATTGGAAATGTCAATCGTTGTTCAGACCTTGGCATAAGGTCTAGCGCATTCCATTGACAAAAAGCAGCGTAACGATCACTCTCCAGCACAGAATGTTCGTTTACTGTATTTTTTTTCTTTTCTGTAGCTTGTTTAGTTAAAAGTTTCCAAACTGAAGACTTCGATTTATTTTATTTTTTTCTTTCCTTCACAAGAACCCTCCCAAAAAATAGTCGATTTGAAAATTATAGTACAAGTTTATTGACAAAAGTATAGGTATTGGTATAGAATGTGCAAAAGTTTCTTTTTGCCAGTTTTGTGATCTTTCATCCGTTCTTTCCTAACTTGACATCCGTTCCGGTTTTCTGACACTTTGTCTACCCAAGATGTCACTTGATACTGTCCATTGATAGTTGAACTGTGATACGTCTTAATCCAACTATGCGAAAGGACGAGGAAAAATAGAAACAAAGTGGAATCATGTAATTAACGAATAAAGCAATGAGTTGGGTGGGCCGAATTGAGATTCTATCCCTTGATAAGTTTGCCAAATTGTTATGTAAATGGTACCCGTCTACACTTGGTAAATGATCATGTTGGTACGTGATTTATGAGTTGGCAGTGGCCGGGTCGTACTGACCCCTGGCTACCCCCTACTCTTTAGGATAGATTGGGGTTTGCTAGAGATTCTCTAAGATGAGACAGATCCGTGCATAGCATCACCTGTTCCTAACACTATTTCAGCTACTGATAAAGTGCCTTCTGGCTATTTCCTAGGAAGAATGCGGTAATTGCCTTATATTGAGATATATTTGATACAAGTAGTTAATATGCTAGAAGCAAAAGCAACGGGGGACGTTTAGTTCATTTATAAAGCACGCACTCATCACTCACGGAATCTTATTTATTTTCTCTCTTTTATTCTACAAATATTAAAAAAAAAATAAATATAAAATTTTGAAACGATGTAGAAATGCAAATATTAAATGGGACATTTACGTGAGAACTCTGGGTGTATTCGTTTTTAGCGACGATATCTGATTTAGAAAATTCTATAAAAAAATTTCTTTAGATACATATCAAATCTATAACTTTTTATCTATCTACTTGACTCTTGTCACGTGTTCAAGCTCCAGGGTTTCATTAGTAGCAGTCAATACTGGAGAGCAGAAAAATGCAATTTTTCGATAATTCTTACATTTTTTTTTTCTTTTTTTTCTGAAGTTCCAATTAAAGCGAGAGAAATTACAGCATAACATTAGATTAATAAGGACCAATATGGGTTTAATTTCGTGCATATTATTTACGCAACAAATCCTGAACAGGAACTATTTTAAAACAACTGCGAACGTTAAGTCAATTTAAATTTAATAAATTAATATATTTAAATTATCCTTAAAATACGTGTTAGATTAATTTATTGCACACGGCGTAACAGCAATAAATTAAAGTACAGTATAATTAAAATTCGCCTTCGTAGCAATTATTCTCTTTATATTTGGTTTAGGAAATAAACCAAGATGCAAAGAGAATAATTGCTACTCTTCGCATTTTGGTTTATTTCCTATAATTTATAAATTAAAAAAATGGAATATGAAGTTTCTGATAGTCCGTCTAGGGTAGGATTGCATAGATTGCAAAGCCCAGAAAAAATGATATCAAACGATAGGGGGAATCGAGGTATACAAAATATCCCTAATAAACTAGGGCTCAAAGGTGAAAGGTTAACGAGATATAGAGGCTGAAAGTTTCACAGTGCATATGGTTTGATACTGTGCTTCGCTTCGCTACAGGGTGGAGCGCGACGCGTGCTATGCTACCTAGACGCGTATACATCTCGTTAACCTTTGATCTTTGACCCCTAGTTCATTAGGGATATTTTGCGTATCTCGACCTCCCTATCGATCCATTCCATCTTTTCTGGGCTTCGCAATATACGCAATCTTACCCAATCTGGTTTAACTTTTAATCTATAGGAAAGTCAGTTATCTCTTCTCGGTTTAAAATCTAGATAACTTGTTATTTAAACTTAGATAATTTAAATTTGATGTGCAACTTTAATTATCTAGATAAATTTCGATTTTAGTAGATACCTGTCTTTTATTTAGTGTATATCAATACCTGAAGAGCTTTTAGTCCTACGAGAGAAAATTTTTGTTGCGCCCCCTCGAGTCGTCAGTTTTGAAAAATAAATAAATTCATAAAAATATCGCACTTTACAAAACTTTTATTTTTTAAAACAGTATTTTATAAAAATTACGTATTACATTTCTGTATATAATGTTTTAACAAAATTTATACACTATATTTGCATTTTAATTAATTCCAGCCGGGGACGCCAGGCGACCGCTCAATCCGCTCACTGTTTAAATTATGTGCAAAAAATAATTGTCTCTTACTTTTTTATAGAATAATAATAATAATAATAAAACACAAAATGCGCCAGCTACCTTAGGCGTCCTGAACGGTCGCTTTGCTCGATCATATGTTGAACCGGCCCTGGTGTATCTGGATATCGTTAAACGTAGTTTATAAACTTAAAAAGTTTCGAAATTCGTTTTTATAAGTAAAATGTAATTTACGTCGTCTCTAAATTTTTGAGCAGAATAAAATATAATTTATTTTATTTTAAATAATAATGGTTCGCTTACACGTCCGAAAGAAAATAGTTTGTATAACGAGCAGTTATTTCTACATTCGTTTATAAAACGGTGGAAGGAGCCACGAGGTTGAATGTCCCTGAACATTTCTTTTATATAATTTCACCTATTCTAGCATGAAGTTAGTTGTGTAGCTGACCGGAAGATTCAGACGATTTTGTTTTTAGATGTTCTTTAACTTTTTACGCTTCAGCAGACAGATAAAGTGTATTTTTCGGATAAGTTTACCAAAATACGCTTTAACGCTTTCTACCATAGTAGAAAGAAAAAAAAGAAAAAAAAATGATGATAAATACAGTTCTCGGTCATCTCATTCCAACCGAGTTTTTCTTTATAACAGACTAATAACAGTAGTTTGTTATAAAGTGCGATAAAAATTATTATTTGGCTCCGATTACGTGGGGAGAATCGATGAGACCAAAAATTAATTTATATTTAATTAATTATTTTATTCTGTCCTCAATAAAATCGGTTTTATCGCAGTATATTTTGCTAGGAATGCAATAAATTATACTGATATATATATATATACATGAATGTTATGCGAAAAATAAGATAATAACTTTACGATAATAATGATAAGCCAGAAACATAAACAAGTTTTGAAGCCAAGTTTCTAGAATTTCTTTTTTTTATATGTACATAAAGAATGAAGATACGCACTAAAACATATAGATTAATAATAACCTTACGCAAGGAACCAACCACACTTAAAAGCATAAACGACTTTTTGGTCCATTTGGATAATAATAATTGATGTTAGACTTTACGCGAATATAATTAGTCGTTTCCTCATAAAGTGAGTATTGATAATGTACTTGTACGACCCGAAGTAAAGTCAATTTATCACCATTCCTGACTTTCCAATAGATCCAGCGTGACACGACAAAAGCAAATTTTACGTGATAAACTCTTATAAAAGGACAATCAAATTAAACGCATAAAAAAAAAACTCTCGTAAAAATGCTCACTATATATTGGTTAACTATGTTTTCCTCCATATCTTCTTTCGTGTCTGTTAACTGGGAACAATCACGTGACGCGTATTTTTTTAATAGTCTTTAATATTAAAACTAATTCAGATTTTCGTAAATGGAACGTGAGAATATTCCAAATGTTCTTGACTAGGTAAAAAAATAATAATAATTGACGAATAAAGAATTAAAAAATAATAAAGAAAAACCGTTCTTCAAATTTATTATTACTATTTTGAATGAAATTAGATACTTAACAGTTATTATTAATAAAATTTTTTTTTAAGTCGTGGGTTGTTGATATACGAAAAATTAGCTACAGATCTCATGATTTATTCGCGATTATTTTATTTTATTTATCGTTTTCTTATATCCTATTACGGTCCCTTAAAAAAAAAAACCTCTTAAGAGAATATCCGGTGCCAAATTTATATTTAATGTTTGTCTTCCCGCTTCCAAACTCGTAATAAAAGTAGCAATGCTTCAGAAAATATTACTTCGAGTATTATATATAAAAAAAATAAATAAATACTAAAAAGAAAGAAAAAAAAAATTACATATAACTGTTAAAAGTTTATTTACGAAAGAAACAATACGAGAAATTAAAAAGATGGGAAGATAGAAAGGAAGAAAGACAGAAAAAAAAAAAAACTATAGTGGCAGCATTTCTAAGAATTGTCGTTTTTAAAAAGGCTTCAATAAAGTAAGCCGATTCCTTTGGAAAGTTGACAGTTTCGGATAATCTGACTGTTGTGAGCCCTCTTGTCACGTGCCAGTCACGCGCTAAGCAACATCCCCTTCAACCGAAGTAATTGGATACTTTGTGTGACGGTCCCGTAAAATAGGATCTTCGTAAAAATTCTTCTTCAAATACCAATCTGTATTTGTGTGCGAGTCTAATATGAAAACCCTCTTTCAATAAGAAATTTAATTTAGGGATTTTCGACCTTTTTAATCCAAAAAATATTAAAAAAATAATAATAATAAAAATACTGTAAAAGTTAAATTTAATCTGAATGACTAACAAAAGTTTGAGTCGAAAAACGCACTTTTAAAAACCGATGATTTTCATCAGATACTTCTTTTTATTACGCTAATTATCAGCGAGTAGCATCGAGATGAAATTTACATAAGAAAGGAACATGTGTTCTTTAACCAACGATTTTTTCATTTGCTACTCTTTTTATTGTGTTACTAGCGATCAGTATCGAAATTGCAGATCTCGAATTAAACATATCATTAAAAAAACCGATCGTTTTCATTAGTTACTCTTTTTATGGCTGTTATCAGTAATCGGTATCAAAATTTAAAAATATATATATATCTAGAATGAAATACATGTTTAAAACAGAAACTAATTATTTTCATTGTTTTTTCTTTTTATTATGTTAGTTAGGATTAATTAATATCAAAATTAAAATGTACATATCTAAAATGAAGCGTGTGATTATAAGGAGAAAATGAACAATTTTCATTAGTTACCTTTTATGTCAGTTATGAGTGATCAATATCAAAATTAAAATGAAAATTAACAATTTTCATTACGTCTTTTTATGTCGATTATGAGTGATCAGTATCAAAATTAAAATGAAAGAAATTAACAATTTTCCTTAATTACCCTTTTTATGTCGATTACAAGTG
>WUQG02357910.1:0-18311 GCA_011317285.2 Androctonus mauritanicus | reverse complement strand
GATTTTTTCCGCTCTTTCCGAATATGTGCTTATTTTGCATGTAGATCTTTCAGAAATCTCACAAATGTGGTTTTTTTCGGAATTGCCGCATTTTCTCTTTTTTCTGCTGTAACTGGGAAACGGCTAGAGATAGGACATGGTCGATACGGTTTTTTTTGCTCTCCATGAGCTGTTCTATCCATCCGTTTCGTTTGGCAGATTATGTCAAAATCACCCTGTATATTGTAAAGCAGAGAGCAAGTACTGTTTTTGTATGTAAATACCGACTTAAAGCATGTTTATCTTTCAATATCGAGAAAAAAACAGAAGTAAATAAGAGACATATCCACTATTCTACAACATAAAAAAAACTTTATATAGAATATAATTTTCATGACTTTTACTCCTATCTAATTTTATATAATCGGAAACGAGAGAATTCATTCCTGTAAACTGATACATTTGAAAATTTCCTTTATTTATTCAAATAAAATATTTTCAAATTATGATGCTTTTATACTGATGTTGAATTATGAATTTTAAATGTCAATTAGTAGAATAAATGAGCAGAAGGTTGTTATTAAATTATGTTTAGAATACTAATTAATTACTAAGAAAAATTATTAATAATTAATAATTATACTAAATATTGGGTTAATTGGAGAAATACGATAAAAAATAGTTGGTAATTTAATATTAAATAAGTTTAATATTAATATACCTGTGTATCTGGTTTCACTTTAAGTAAAAAACTAAACAAATGCTGCTGAACAGGAAAAATAATTTTATAAATAATAATATTGATATTAATCAGAGTGAATCCATAAGAACTTCCATCATATATGCTATTGGATATTAAAATGAATGTTGAGCAATTTGGAGAAATACGATAAAAAATAGTATACTTAGTATACTAAGTATACTAATAGTAGTACTACTAATAGTGCTAGTAATAGTAATAGCATGTAATAGTATAGTAATAGTATGTAATAATATAGTAATAGTATGTAATAGTAATAGTATGTAATAGTATAGTAATAGCAGTAATAATATAATACTAATAGTAGTACTACTAATAGTATACTTAGTATTTTCCGCTAGTATACTTAATTTCAAGAAATAAATCAATAGAAAGTTAAAAAAGTGATTTTTCCTCTTTCTCTTGCCATAACACTTTTTGAATATTTTTAAAAATTATGTTAAAGAATTAGAAATCAAAATCGATTTTATAACTTTTATTCGTTTACTCGATTTTCTCTTTCAGAAATGATCTGAATTAACTAACGAATCATTACTTGTTTACGAGATAATTATTTGGTAGCGTGTAAAAATTTATCAGAAAAAAAAACATTTATTTGTAGCATTATCCTTACAGCATGGGAGGAATTTTAGGTCAGACACGCGTTCCAGCTGAATAATAAAACTACTGCGTATTAAACAATTGTTTCATCAGTGAAAAAGTCACCAATTATTGCTAGGAAGGCTATATATGCTCTGCATAAATATTTATAAATGCACAAAAACCTACAAACTAGTAAGTTGAATGATTTTATAATTCACTCTTCAACAATTATACATTAAAAATTACGATCATAAATTGTAATTTTTACTGAGAGACCGTTTCTTATATAATACGTATATTTTAATAGAAAATTAAGCTTTAAAAATATAAAATTTCACATAATTTATACGGTTTATCACGCTTTCTAAAACCATCATGCGCATTAATGAAGCTCGTTTTACGAATACTTATATAAAGAGATTCTCGATAAGAAAGCGATTTGTCGGTTCCTTGAATTATCACGTATTTTCTCCACTCTGATATTAATAAAACGTCCACATTACGAGAAATTCTCCTTATTGTGTAGAACTTCTATCATGGTGGTTAGTTTTAATCTCTTCGAAACAAAAATGTTTTCTATACAATCATTTTATTTAATAAATAAAAAATAACAGAAATGTTCAAAGTAATTGGTTAAATGTTTAATTTTAACTAATTACTTTTTTGCGATTAATTCAGTGAGCTGACAAGTAAAGTTGATTTTCAAAATTCATTTTCTATCTCAAATTTAGAAATCAGATATACAAGAGTTAGGTGAAAACGTTCAATCATTATATTTAATCTATTATCAATAAAAATATCATTAACATGAATTTCTAAGTAAAAACATTAATATAATTAACATTTTATAATTGTGAATTTTTAATTAAAAGATTAATTTTTATAAGTGAGATTCATCACTTCATTAATTAAAGAGAAAATAAGAACGAAAAATTAAAAACCACATTTGGTTGTTTTCCATATGTGGAGAATTTATTGGAATATTTTGGATCATTTGTTCAGACGATGCATTTTAAGTAAGATTTGACGTAGTCAGGTTAAATCACGAGTTATAGAGGTAAAATATCAGAACTGTAATCAATAACTATTAACAAAATTCAAATTAAAAATGATTGATAAAAATTAATAATTAATTAATTACGAACGAATTTTGAGTACATATATAATTCTGAGAATAAAATTATTTCAGATAGGAAAATAATAATTTCAATTTAAAACTCGACTATTTATTTTCTTTATCGCTATTTAAAAATTGCAAACGACATTTTAATGTCAAAAATAAAAAAAAATTATTAAAGGTACCAATTGATTTATTTTGTTAGACATCCATCTTAGCAGAAAATGTCAAAAATATGTGGGATTTACAAATTTTGCCTTTTTTGGCAATATTTATAATTTTATCAACTTGAAGATGTTAAAATATGATTTGTACTTATTATAAATGAATTTTTTAATCATTCTTTTTTGATTTGGAGTTTCAATGAAGATGTACGAATTACTCGATATTTTTTTTATCACAAACTATGCATTATAGAAATTATTAAGTCTTATAAATAATTTTTTTGAATTATTTTCAAAATGAGAACACATATGAAAGGAGAACTAAAGTTAGCAATATTTACCTTTGTATTGTTATTTTTGACAGATTTATTGGAACGATTTCCTCTATTTATTCAGCTGATGCACACACATTACACGTGTCAGGTCACCAATTTTGAAAAATAAAATACCAGAAATAAACAGAGAAAATAAATTCGTAAATGATAATAAAATTGCTAATCGAATGATAATTAAATGCGATAATTAATTAATTTTATACGTAGAGAATCAACGATAAATAATATCAGCGAATATTATTTCAATAAGAGAAATCAAAATTCCACAGAAATATTTAAAATTTTTATAGATTTATATAAATAAACAGAATGAAATCCGAAAGTTATGACAAACTGAATTCTGATGAATTAGTGTAACATACCCATCAGAATTCAGAATATAAAAATTGAAGGAAAGTTGTCGAACTGTAAAAAAATAAGTATATAAATATTATTATACAGTATTTATAGGAACATTAGCAAAATTTTTTTAATATATAGCTGGATATTACAACTGTCATATCCTTTTTATGCATACTCGTGTATTGATAACACGAGTATGCATAAAAAGGAATACAAAAATTAGAAATATAGATCTACTGCATAAAAACAGTTTTGTAAACGGTAAAATTTGATAACGATAGAATGTTATCAATAAAAATTTATGTTTGCCGACTCGATTAAAATGATAATATTGGAATATTGAATGATAAATACAAGTAGAAGAAAACTTGAGAATTATATTAAAAACTACCTTGGTGATATCTGTTCTCTAAGGTCGAATATTTCTGATATACCTGAAAATTGAATTTTTAATATAGTAAAATTAATAAATTTTTGAAAAAACTTTTGCGTATATTTAAATTGAACTTTAATAATTCTGAATTTACCAGTGTAATGTTTTTATCTACAATATGAATTCTTTAAAGACATTAAATACTTTTAATAGTTCTATAAAAGTAGATATTTCTAGTTTTATTTCATTTTAAAATCAGATACTTCCCGGAAGAGTGGTTGTTGGTTATCCTTATGAATTTTTTAATTTTCACATTTATTATATTTTCTATTGAAGAGATTATATATTTAGATAAATTATCTGATAGTTCGGTATCATTAGAAATATTCAAATCCATAATATCTTTAATAGAGTTTCTAATATGAGTTTGATGAATATTAGTATTTGCGTTAGCTTTAACGTCAGAACAGTGGTTGGAATGTACAGCAAAGGTACGATAAAGTTGTCAGATGAAGTCACTTGGTCGAAAGTTGAAGACCAAAGTTGGATCGATTCGATCGTTTAAAAAAAAAGTTAATTTAGTTTCTCTCCTGTGTGTGTTTTTCTTTCACTCACCATCGAATATTGAATCAAATTTGAGATTGATTACAATAAAAATGATTATATTAGAGACTCCACAGCGCGTTTCAAATTACAGCTGCAGTGATCAACACTTGAAAGTTCAAGTTAGACGAAATATTGAATTTTTTTCATAGATAAATAAAATTTTTACTTACCCACGAATGCAGCAGTGGATATAGTTGAGCCATAGATAATTAATTTTATATAAAATCTGATGAAAAATGAAAATATCATGGACAGAGTGAAACACATGTTCAGTGCTATTTGTGGTACTATTACATTACTACTGCACTCTCAGTTATTGTTTAATTTAGAAAAGGAAACTACTTTAAAAACAGCAATATTTTCGTATAATATAAGAATTATGGCATGAAGTGTCAACTTTTAAGTCGGATTGCTTCATCGATAAATTTCAATTACTCATCCTTCACTCACATATTCCCAACTTTGGACTTAATAAATGAAATCCAAACGAAATATTTCGGTATGAGAATTACCTTTAATCGTATGACCGAATTAAAGAATTTTTTATAGTGCCAAAAATATGCGAAATTTACTAATTTTCCGCCTTTTCGCAATATTTATAATTTGATCAATTTGAAGATGTTAAAATATGACGTGTGTTTAGTATAAATTAATTTTTTTTAATTATTCTTGTTTGATTTGGAGTTTCAATGAAGATGTACGAATTCTTCGGTATATTTTTTTTTATCATATATTATGCCTTATAGAAATTATTAAGAGTCTTGCAAATAATTTTACAGAATAATTTTCAAAATCAAAAACACGTGTAAAAACAGAAATAAAGCAATCTTTACCTTTGTATTCTTAGTTTTGACAGATTTATTGGAATGATTTCCTCTGTTTATTCAGTTAATGCACACACATTACACGTGTCGATTCATCAGTCTGAAAAAATACCAGATATTAACAGAAAAAATAAGTTGGTAAATTGTAAGAAATTTTAACAAAACTGCTAATCGAATGCTGATTAAATGCAATGGTTAATTAGTTTTATAAATAAACTGAGAATGCATGGTAAATAATATTAGGAAATATTATTTAATAAGATAAATAGAAATTCGAGAGAAATATGGAAGATTTTTATAGATTTATATAAATAAAACTGAATGCAAATCCGAAAGTTATGACTGTCTGAATTCTGATGCGTTAATATAAAATACGCATCAGAATTCAGAATATAAAAGTTGAAGAAAAATTGTTAATTTGTAAAAAAAATAAGTATATAAATATTACTATATTTCTAGGAAAATCAGCAAATTTTTTTATTATCTATCTTGGATATTACAATTATTGCATTATATCTTTTTTATGCATACTCTTCTTGTCGATACAAAAATTTAAAATATAGGTCTAACGAATAAAAACGTTTTGTAAATGGTAAAATTTGATAATGATAGAGTGTTATTATTAAAAATTTATGTTTTCCACCAGTGGATGACGACCCACACTTTGAGAATCAGTGGCTTAGAGTATTGGAATGTTGTTAATATATGCAACATATGGCTAAATAATTCCTTGGAGTGATCACGATGTATGCGCAAGTTTGAGAGAGAATGAATGCAAATCAGAATAATTTCAATAGAAGAGGCGAGGCAAGATATGATATTCCCCTGACTACTTAATTTGTGCGTGGAAACATATGTGAGGTAAGCAACTATCAGTTAATTCATGTGAAGATTAGATGAAAAGAAAGTGAAATCTGTTTGTGCCGAGAATATTGTGCTATCTCAGAATGAACAGCATCTTTGGTCCTTATTCATGGTTGAATGAAACATGCTAGAAGAAACAGATGAGAATAAACGCAGAAAATATAAAATTACTTATGTTGGAGAGAAGTATACAATATGGGAGATTGAAGTGAATGATGTGAACTGTAAGCAGGCTAACGAGGTTGTACGAAGAAGAGAGTTTACTTGGAGGGAGCTGTTATGGACTGTAGGAAGAGAAGGCTGAGGCAATATCAGATATATAGTTTGTAAGAGATGCTTCATTTCTCTTTTCTACTTATCTATTTGATGTATTGCCAACCTTTCTCAAGAATATAAGCGTGATGTTTCCTGTTGTCGTTGTTGTTTGTAGAGATTATCTAATTATCTAATGGTAGATTAGCATGACTGAATACATATTAATCTTCATTCGCATTTATCTACGAAAAAGTTATCTGTCTACATTAAAGATAACACTTTACCAATACATATAAATATTAAATTTACGCACTACTAATTTTTATTATAAGAATTAAATTAATTGAGTTTAGAAAAACAAAATCACATTAATTTTTATTTTAACGAGAAAAAATATTTATATCCTAATTTAATCTGTTTATCTGTAATTGTTTTATAACTATTTAGTTTAAAAGTAAAAATAAATTAACTAATTATTAAAACTTAAGAATTTTTGACTATTAATCATTTATATATCAAGATCAAGAATGTTTATATTAATAGAAAATAAAAGTGATATACTTCACGCTTTAAAATATTCATCAAAGATAAAAATCAAGTAGTTTAACCTCAGAAGAGAATAAGGGCTACATAAATTGAAATAACAATAATCACTATATAATATAAATTATAAAAGGGATTTAAATATGAAAAATATTATTTAAAATTTAGTTCTTATAATTCTCTAAAATTCTAAATTATAGTTCTTATGTTTCTGTAAATCCGAGAAATGAATCACCAAAAATGAGAGAAGGTACTTGCGTGAGATGCCACATGTGGATAATTTATTGCAGTGGATTGCATATTTTCCTTTATTTATTCAGAAGAAGTCATTTTAAACAATGATGTTTATTACAATCACGTGGAATTATGAATTTGGAAAATAAATTAGTCTATTAATTCGAAAAAAACAACAATTTTGGATGTAACTACTATGCAGAAAATATTTTTTAAATATTAATTAATCAGGAAGAATTTTTCAAAATAATTTATAAAAATTATAAATAAAATAATTATTTAGGCAACATTTACAGAAATTATTTGTTTAATTAACAAAAATAAAAAAAACGAAAATAATATATATGAAGAATTATCGGTTTCAATTCAATCCCATCGAAATTTTGATAGGAAGAAATGTCATTTATATAAACAATATTTATTTTAGGTGGTTTGTGCCTTCTATAATCTTGGATTTTTAAAGCTAAAACGATTTTTTGTACGAGAATTTTTTATTCAATTACATGATTTAAATCATCATAAAAATCTGTGTTTTTTTCTTTTCTTCGTTTAGCAATAATAATTGATAAAAAGTGAAATAAATATTTTTTAAAATTACGTTTAAAAGTCTAAAAAAACCTATTTTATATCTGTTAAATAAATTTATATAATTTTTAATACGCAAAATAATATAAATGAATGACCCATTGCCAATTTTGTTAGCATAAGTATATCAAATATGTAAATGTTTATCTCTAAAAAAGGAAATTTTTTTGACATACAGAAACTCTTTTATATATTTAACAAATTTTTAAATTTTTTATGAATTATGCGAAATCCGTATATTTATATTCATTAATTAATTTCTTTGAATGTCCAAGTTAATTTTTGAGAAATCATTCAATATTCAGTGTGTCTGTGAGATGTTGAATCATTTTTTGTTATTCGTATATATATATTATTTCTTTAAAAATGTGCCATTTTTTATGGCAAACGTTTAAATTTTTATTTTCTGAATTTTTCCTATTATTGTAGTTTGCCTATTGTTATGATTATTGTTTTTCAAACAAAAGAAGAATTTTAGATCACATACGTGTCTCAGTGGAATCAGCTGAAACACGTGTGTGACCTAAATTATTAATAGGATGACTATCTCGTTATTGTTTGAAAAATTAGCCAATCAAGTTCTTGCAAAGAAAGTAGAAAAAGGAAATTATTTTCCATCGAAATCAGTTTGAAATTTTTATATTTCATTCCAACTTCAGTTATGAAATTCCTCTTGTTGTTTTTGTTGATTTCCGCTGGTAAGTATACTTATTTATTTATATTTTTAGAAATCATAGAAAAACAGTACGCTCATTTCTGTAATGGTTAATATTTAATAATTGATCGAATGATCATTTTATCATCTTCCATGTAGTTCTTTGAATCAGTTGAAAGCACTGCATGGTATTGCAATTGAAAGAACAACCAAGAGCAATACAAAATTCCTCTTGGTTGTTTTTCCAAGAGAAACATAAATTCATACGAAGTGCAATTTAATTTTATTGGTCAAAATCCATCAAATTTATTAAAAAGTTAAGAAATTTTTGATTTTAATCAGAGCTTTATCCTATTCAGGTTTTGTGTCGAAGCTATGGAATCATTATATATATTAATAGTCAAATGTGGCTAGCTGGCTGGATTCCCCTTTTCTATATATTTCTATAAATAGGGTATTTTTAGAAAGGTCTAATTTTTAGAAAGGATAATTTTTTCGATGTCTGCGACAGACAAATTTAAAAATTAAAGAATAAACATTACATTTAGAGTAACTACATTGATACTGTAGTTACTCTAAAAAGACAGAACTCGCAGATGGCGCTGTAACGTAATAATGGATGCCATTTTACGATTCCCTCAATGATGTTTGGATTCATTATACGGCTTCGGAGATGTTTTTTGTTGTTATATACAGTATTATAAAATTATATTTCCGCTCATTTATATAGCGGGTAATTTCTAGTATTATATAAATAAAAATCTGATTTCTTAGGCGATATCGATAAATGAATTTATTACCTTACTTGAAAATATTTCATTTTCGGTTGATAAAATTTTCGTTTACTATTGAAATTTGAAATTGGAGAAAAATTCTTTTTGAGATTATTTTGTCAAAAGGATAGTTTTTATTATGCTATATATATATATATATATATATTAGATCTTGTTTCCCTTCCTGATATCCTGGTATTAGTTCATTATATCTATATGATTTGTGTTTTCATTTCAACCAAAATTTTTTCTTTTAATATTTTATAATATGAAGCAGTTCAAGTACACATGTAGTTGGTATAGCTTCATATATTGACTATATGAAATATAAATATTTCACATAGCGATATTATAAGAATTTATTTTGCTATCGTAATATAAATTTCACACAAATGTTCATTATTTAGATTTATAATATAAAATGAAAATCATTTTTGACCTTCAATAACGAAATGAAAATTATTTCTTTCAGTGATGATGTGTAATGCTATTACCAAAGTAAGTAAATTATTCATACATTTAATATTAAATAAAAAATCGTTCGGCATGTGTATTTTTCTATATTATAGAAACAGTGAAATAATATGTAGTTTACTTTTTAAAATCTTCTTCCAATTAAGGACATAATTATGGTATATAAAATTATTTATCGTTTAAATCGTATGAATTTTATTATAGCAATATTTCCTTTGATATATATGTTAATTGATTAATAACATTTAATCTTCTACAATATAACAATGAAGAACATTCAAGCTTCTACAGTTTCCCTCTAACAGTTTGATGAATGCGATTGTTTTACATACCATATGGAAGATGCTGATTCGCAGTCTATTGTTAAATATAAATGATAATTCAATTGTTAATAAAAAAAATTAAGTAGGGAAACTTAGGTTTCTGTCGTTAGCATTTAATTAAGGCCGTGACGTACTGAACGCGATGCGAAGCGAGTCATAAGAAAGTAACTTCGCGGAGTTACGCGCGTACAATGTGTCTTGGATTAGTTTTTCCCGTGCGGCTGCTCGAGTTAACGCGCGTAGCTGCGCGAAAGGAGATAAAAAATTGAACTTTAATCAATCAGCACACGCGAACAATATGGTGCGGCTAGACGCGAAGGAAGCAATCACCCAATAAAAACGAATGTTTTATATACTTGGAAAATGGCGGAAGTTCCACCATACTGTTGGGATTCAGATATAGAATTTGTTTTAGAAGTACAAAAAGCACCACATCTATATGATGTGAGATTATAAGTATATCGAAATCAAAACTTCAGGCAAAAGGCATGGAAGGAAATTGGCGAAATTTTAAATATCCCAAGTAAGATAATCGTCTTTTCTTTATTTTTCTAATAAGATTTTTCTTTAAGTAAAAACCTTACTAAAGCACATTCAAAAGAGAATTATTTACCTGTTGTGAAACAAGAGGTTTTTGTTTAAAATAAAAACGTTACTAAGAAGAACTTGATAACTAGATAATAGATCACTTCTTTCTGATAAAAGAAATCAACCACATTCTGCAAACGACCTCTATCGGCAAATCAATGAAACATGAGAAATAACTCGGCTACAATGTAGACACGCGAAGCCAAAGATGCAAATTTTTCTGTTATCTTTGCTTCAATGCTACAATTCGCCTCGCTTCGCGTCGCGTTTAGTTTGTCACGCCTTTATTCTGTGGTATATAATGTTGTATTTTTTCTCTGATTATGATGATATCTATGATCCATCTGATTTTTATAAAACTGTACCTAGAATAGATTATTTATTGATGTTGGGTTTTACTAAAAATTCAGACTTAGATAAATATCATAAAACCAATTGAAGACTTAAAACTTTCTTTGACTTGTAGACTGAGTTATGAATGATTTATATGAAAACTATAACAAGATTATATTTAAAATTTTATATCCTAATGGAAGCAACAAAATCCATCTCTATAGGACTAGATCAGTGGTTCCCAACTTTTTCTAGGCTGCGGAACACTTAATTAAATTATTTTGAAATACATAAGCTTGTCATCTGATATTTTATTAGAATTGGGCAGTTATAATTCAAAATCACTACTTATAATTATATTGTTAACAGCATTTTTGAGACAGAAAAATATAACTAAATAACTTTAATGGGAACTTGTGCCTGATGTTTTTTACACATTTCTTCTATGTTGGGACGTATACAAGACAAATGCTACCCTTATTTCTTCTTCTAAATATGTCAGTGTTTCCCATTTTTAGATTTTATATTGGTTAATGTGGAAAACTCTAGTTCACGTAAATATGAAGTTGAAAAACATAAAAAAATTTTTATAGCTACTTTTGTCAGTGGATATTCTTGTTCGACAGATATCCAAAATTCATCAAGATTCGTTTCAGTGTATTTGATTTTGAAGGTGCAGTCAAATGACAAGGTATAAGCTCCTCTTCCTCTGGGACATTAAATTCAGAATTATTATATAATTCTTTTGAAAGAATGGATTCCTAACTCAGTCATATTTGTCGGTGTCGAGAGAAGGAAAAAATTTTCTTACGTTGTTGTCTAATATTGCTAAATGTTCTGATATCAAGGAAACACAATCGGTACTATTGTTATGTACAGATGGAGACATGCTGAGATTATTTTCTTCTATTCTTTTTTCCAAACAATGATCTTTTTTCCCGATGACTTTATTCTTTATTCAAATTAATGTCTTTGTTTTCTTTCCCTCTTTTCTTTAATGAATCAATTTTGCTTCATTCTAGGATTTATCCCATTCTAAAATTTATTTCTGTAAATAAAAGATCGGAATAAGCGTGTTCAGATTATAAAACGTCTATTATGATAAATATTTGAAGAAATTTGAAATTTTTGAATAAAAATTAAATGGTCTCCTTGTAAATTTTACATATTTCGTAATGTTGACATAAACAATGGCAATAAAAATACATTTCCATTAGCAACCAGATTATTCTTAATACGCTATTTATTTTGTTGATTCATCTTTATGGAATTTTACACTTTTCAATTGACGTGCTGAATGCCACCTTATGTTTTACTACTTCTTTGCTTTGTTCTTCTGTTTCCAAAAGGTAATGTTTGATCGTCACTTCCAAGAGGGGCTTATATCAGAATCTCCGCCATTTTCTTCCGGTATTCAAATATCAGTATCGATACAGAAACACCATTTTTTCGGTTTTAATTATAAAAATAATTGTTTATAATTTATTCAAAAAACGGTTATAAAATTAAAATCACTGGCGGTATTTTTAACAATAGGAAGAACTTTAAATATCAAATAAACACGATTAATGGAAAAATTAATCAAATAATGAGTCTTTCTCGATGTAGTCTAAGAAATATTACAGACAATAATACAAACAAAATTTGCATTAATGATATGATTTTATGTATCGTCCATCACGCCATAACATATTCGGTTGTGGTTTCTTGATATTTATAAAGATTAATTCAGAAATACGAAAATTCAGCTTAAAACTGTCCAGACTATCTGGCACGATATTACTGTAGTACAGGAGTTACCTATCTTTTTGTTCTCCATACTCTTTAGCTTCTAGTAAATTATCCGGTAACCTCATGCGCATGAGCAGAAGATGCAGATGCGGCGAAAGCCAGCCTCCAGGGAGCGCCAATCTGGCCATTTCTCTAGCTATGTTGAATCTGAACCGTCCATTTTGAGTTATCGGATCCTGTAGTGAAAAAAAATCTATGCAACCTTATTGGAATAGTCCGGAAATGTTGGTAACAACTATTTTTGAAATATATTAATAGTAAAATATACTTTCCTGGTATTCACCATACCCCTTAGGGAGTGCGGATACCCCTGATTCGGAATCCTTGCTCTAGTAGCTATCGTATCTTTCAAAGACTTTATTGATAGGCTGGAAATTAAAATTATTAAAAAACCATACGGCGAGAATTAACGAATATCTATTTTAATGTTCCGAGAAAATCGCAAGACGTCTCGAATTTATAAACATCCATCTACTCCAATCTTTCGCAAATTAATGGGCGGATTCCAGGGTTGGGAAAAAAATTTATAAGGGTCCTCCAGCTTTATACAAAAAGACAAAAAAAACGTTTAAATAATAATTTTAAATAAAAAATTCACAAATTATAATCGCAACTTCGATGGAAAATATAGATCAGATACTAATCTAATCTATGGACTAGTTTTGTATTTAGATGTGAAAAATTTAATCATTCAACACTGAAGTTCTGCGAGTCTGAGAAACACTGCTCTAGTGAAATCAGGTAAAAAACCTGTTGTTTTATTTTTGTGTTGATAGTGCTTAATTTTATTGTGACGTTCTGAATAACTTTTTTTTTGTATGTCTTCAGGCTTGTTGAAGATACCTACGATATATCTGTATTCAATATATGCACTAGGTGAATAAAGATTATTTTTCATAAACCATTAATATTACCGATTTTGCGGCTGAGAAATAGTTATCATCGGTACAAGTACAGTATAACAGAAACAAACAACAAAAATATATAGTTTAAACGTGTATGTATTTTTGTTTTGGAATAATGATATATTTAAACATTTTTTAAATCAGAAGATAGTGTTTATTTTGCTCGATTTAGCACATCGCTCTAATTGTGGTGAAAATATTTTTATTCAGAAAAATGTTGTTGGAATACTTGTAAAATACCGGGTTTCATAACGTAAAAGTAATTAAATCTGGTATTAAACTTTCGATATGAAAATATACGTTTTTTCTCGTTTGAGGAATGATTTCTTCTCAACATATCTATTAGTCTGCTGCATTCTGCCATTTCTATTCGCATATTTTTCAATTAGTTCTCAACATCATCATTATTCAATACCGTCATGAAATCAATAATTATAATATTAAGTAGTTATGCGTTTTGACATATCATTTTATTATGTTATGCAGGGTTATAGGCAACTTTTACATTCTCTACTCGTTTCGCATACAAGTATTGTATTTCATCATCATATTTTATAGAATTTTAACGACTTATTGGCATATATCAGGAATTCTTTCGATTTCTGGAATTCAATTTTGATGTAAAGAGTTTCAGTTTACTGATTTTAAACACTGTTTTCATTGATTATTATAATACACTGATATGCAGAATATTTTCTTACAATTCTTTTGGAAATCGATTCGAGAATAGAATAGAAATTGCTATTTTGTCATCTAATTCCAAAAGCATTCGTTAGGATATATATGTCAAATTGTATATTGTTATATTGATTATATCTTTACCTATCCGTTTCCTCTTACTCTTTATACTCACTGCACCACCACCAAGCTAATCCATAATGATTTTAAAATACAATACATTCAAAAATAATATAAACGAATATAAATATTTAAAAATTATAATACAGGTTGTGTAGCTCGCTACCCGAAATTCGTGACTTCATTTTCGGAGCAGAGAGCCTTTGGGCTAGGATTACTACTACTGTTTGTGTGATGAGAGATGATGCAATATGCACATGCAATGGTGGATCATTGCCGTGATTCAAACATTGTCAGTACGAAGTATCTACGAATAACTGTTTTCTGTTGTTTTGTTTATATATTATAAAATATATCAAAACGATCTATATTATAGTTCTATGGGTAATAGTGATAAGATTCAAAGATTCTAAACAAATTATATTGCATGGCTTATCGTGTTTATATTCTAATTTTTTATGTCGAGTAATAAGCTTTTGTTCGAGATCTATTTATAATGGATTTCTATTTAATTTGTTTATTACAAAGAATTAAGATGATAGAAATGTTTAAAAACGAAATATTATATTTATTTTTATGAACTAAATAATAAAGAAAATCATTTCAAACTGATTAGTAACAGCTGGGAAAGTCGCACATCAGTGTTGTCAATGTTGATATGAGTAATAATAAAAAGCGCATTGTTCAAACCGGCGCTATACAAGGTTTTCCTGCATAATTTTGCAACTTAAAAGTTTTGAATTGCAGAAATATGATTAATCACTTCAAACTAATAACAATAATAATTATAATTAAATGGATTATATATTTGTATATTTATGACTTAAACAAACAGTAGGGATAGCGGTTCAATGTCTAGTTCTTATATCTTGGTTGTTATTAAATATGCTGATAAAATGAGGTTAAAATTGGAAAGATAATCGATCTGATAGTAGTTGCTGACATTTCTACATTAATGAAACTGAAATTATGATTAATTACTCTAACATTGTTTATAATCTCATTCTTGAGGAACCGAATTAGCAGTGTTCATAAATAAAATTAACACAAAATAATAATAATCTCAACGTTGGACCATGCGGACCCTTCAAACTTAATAAAAACTATCATTAAACGGGATTGGAATCCATTATAGCAATGGAAACACTTTAAACATAAAGAAAGGAAATATACAAAACTTTTTGAAATTACAACTTTCGAGACAAGGACCATCAGCTGAAGACTTAATATAAAAGTGACATAAGAAATGGCATCCGAAATTTATTCAACATCGTCTAGCTGCTGAAAAAATCTATCGCTGTTTTGTAAACGATGACGATACAGTTAAGACAGTTAAAATAAAATATTTATAGGAATAGAACATTTCTATCAAAGCTACATAAAAATGATATGAATTGGCATGAGTTTAAAATGAATGACAGTATTTCCAGTATTGAGAATGAAAGTTGTTTAAAGTTGCCTTTCCGTCTTAAACTATGGTTAACAATCAACAAAGCTGAAATTAATAGAATATGATTAACAAAGCGATCAGATACGAAAGTGCTCAACTATGGAAAGGCAATGGAGCGAATCAAATTACAAACAGATATTATAAAAGAAACATTGCCAAAAAATAAATTATATTATCAGAGTTATTTATAAAATGCCTTAACGTCAAGGTTACGCACTATCTCAAAAACTGGAATAAATCGGAATTTCATATTTAATAAAGGTGATAAAGAAATTACTCTACTTATAGGATTCTTTCTTCATTTAGAAATATATAGAGAGGGAATCTCCGAACTGTGGCAGGCGTGTTCAAATTGTCAGGCTGAAAACTTTTTCAGTAGGCAAAACTTGAAGCTGATATATTGCTTATCCTTCGGATCGGAAGGCCAGGGGTACATTTTACAAAAGTTTAGCCAATTTTGACGCCTACGCTTTGAAAAAAGTTGGTCATTTCCGAAATAGAGTGTTTACAAAGAATATGCAGCATGCATTAACAGAATTAAATTCATTTGTATTTAAGCAAATAGAAATTAAGTGATTTGGATGCGAATTTTTTCATTCACGCGATATAAAGAATCATTGAAATAACCAATTCGTCGTATCTAACCAAATCCTCTTTATTGTATTATAAATAGGATTTCAGTGATTACATTTATGGCATGTAGGGTATCATTGAAACGCCCAACATGCATCCGCTCTTATTTTGTATCCCGTTTCATTGTCTTAGGAAAAGTAATTTGATTTTTCCCACATAATCATCCAACTATGATAATAAAGTTAAATATAGGGGAAAAATTATATTGTAAACTAAAGAAGTACTTGTAATACTTGTTATAAATTGAAGCGAATTTATCAAAATTTATTACTTTTTCAGTCGGAACTGGTGAGTAGACTTACCGAACTTTTCCGAATATTAAGTAAAAAAGAAATTGATTAAAAATTAAAATTTCCTTGCTAAAATTTATATTTCAACCTTAGTCAGTGGTACATAGACACCACCGACTAACAACTGATTTTAATGAAATAATTATTTTATTGGTTTATTTTACATACAGGATCGTCAAATAGTAAGTATATTTTTGAAATAATAATAGTTTTATTAATGTATTTTAATAAAGAAATTATTAAAATATGGCCACATCAATTGAATTTTTCCAACGACTAATTTTTCATATAATTAATTGTTAAACATTTCGACGGAAATGATCTCGGTAATTTATGTTATTAATTCGGAATAAATCGCAGGTAATTCTGTAATTGATAATATCGATAAATTTAATTAGCGACTGTTTACTTTGAAATATTTCTTCTAAAAAACACTAGTAGAAATTCCAAATAAACATAATTTAAGTCGATATTAATAAGGTTGAAAGATTATACCCTAAGAAGAAAACGTGCTTCCGTCTTAGGGAACAATATTGCAAAATTTATATTTAAATTAATGGATAACATATAGAATATCTAAGGGTATTATGGAATAGAAAGGTTATATGGAATATCATGGTTTTTCATAGAGAAACTGTAATAATGCAGAATTTTTTACGTTAAATAGTGACATACTTTGGCTTGAGTTTCAATTTTTTGGGTAGAAGCGCTTCACGATTTAAAATAGAGCAGGTGTTTTAGTCAAATACAGAGATTTTTGCGGCATATGAAATCGTCGAATCTGCTAAGATTACAGCTGAGAAGATAATTGTTTTCTGAATTTCTTAAGAATATTGAGGAAATACCTTAAATCATATCTCTTCCTACTTTAAGAGATTTGGTTTCTGTTGGTGTAGGCTTCGTTCAAATATTATGGTATGGGTGGTGACAATATGAAATACTATTCCATACGGCCACGTTCAGTCATACTACTATATTTTAAGTCAAAGTTTTAGATACTGAATTTAAATACACATAAGATCAGACTACTTTCTAAATTAGACTAGTCTATAAACAGTTCTAAAGTTTTTTATTTTTTTAGTAGGCTATACTCTGCCTAATCCACAATCTTCATCACCCGAAATAAAACGATACAAATCTATCTATCTATATATTTACATACATACATAATCTGTATTTTATATGTATGTTACTTTTTTATTTGAAATCTACAAATGATATATACGAATTCGATATAGAATTTTGTTCAATGTCAGTATGAGCGTGTTCCTATGTCGCCCTTTTTTTATTTGGCCCTTCTTTAGGGTTCTAGGGGGCCCAATTTTTATTTGTATTAATGAATATAAATATCAATAGATGGCGCTAAGTGACAAAGTAATTGGCCAGATTCATTTTGTATTACGTATTACATTAGTCTTTAATTCTCTAACAATTACACACAACTATTTTATATTTTATAAGCAAAAGGCATTAATCGTTTTAAGAGTGACTTTCATAATTTACCGAACTCTTCTCCCCCTATGTCATTTACTGTCTCAAATCTATACTCTACTCCTAAACGTCATTTTATTTATGGATTCTCCCTAACTAATAAATAAATAATGTTTAAAATAACACAAATAATATACATAGCATATAGAAAATTTCCATTTTATTGTTAAATCTGTTTTTATGCTACATCACTGTCATGACATAATTATGTATTTCAACCGAGCATTGTATCAATAATAATAAT